>JAOEHQ010050478.1:0-20122 GCA_025447715.1 Asclepias incarnata
ATATAACCTTTCCCTATATATATATATATATATATATATATATATATATATAGAGAGAGAGAGAGAGAGAGAGAGAGAGAGAAAGAGAGGGGTATCCGCGCAATTAAAGTGGCTTTGGATATGTCGTGTAAGAACCCGTTATTAATCCTGTTGTTAAAATATAATTGTAGAAATGAAAAGTTTGACAAAATATATAAGGTAAGTATTAATTAATATTTAAGATATGAGAGTTGAATAAATATTTAAGGTAAATGTTAATTAAGATTTTATTAGTGTAAGGGTAAAATAGTAATTTCCAATACTGAAAATGCGTAACATTTCAACAATGTGGTGTAATTTTTATATATATAGTACTAAAGGGGTACCCGCATAATGCAACGGCAGTGGTGGCGGCGACTGGTGGTGGTGGCGGCGACGACGACTGTTGGTGTTGGTGGTAGCGTCAAATGGTGTAGATAATTAATGTAAAGGTAATTGATGTAAAGAGGATATTGAAGATATTTTAATAGATAGAGAACTGATGTTGTAAATTAATTCATTAAGGATAGAATAGTAATCTTGCATATCTCAAAAATCTAACTTTCAATATCGGTGTTAAAAATTTATATTGTAGTATTTAGAAGTATAGATTATAGATGATATATGATGTAAACAAACAAGTAAATAATTATACTTTTTTTTTTTTTGAACGTTAACGGGGCGGCTGCCCCCACTACCAGAGCCTGATAACAGTCAGGGCTAGTATCAGAATACAGCGACCGTGCGTCTGGGAATCACAGGGGAGGAAAAACCCCTAATCTAGCCGCCCAAAGGCACGACACTAAATTAGGAGAAAACCTTACCCCCTCAGCAAGACTCGAACCCTGGTCTTGCCTCACAGGAGGACTTGAGATAAGAAACCACTGCGCTATGCAATGTTTCTTAAATAATTATACTCCTACCTACCATGGATAAAAAGGTGTTTATAGAAAGATCGCGACTAATCAAATGGGAAGATGGCAAAAGAAAATCTCAAACTTGAACATTAATTCTTGTCGATAGTTCTAAATTTTTTGTTTACTATTTTTGAAACCCAAACAAAAGGTACATAATTTTATATGTGAAATTAATTCTTTGTAAAATACATAAATTTATATGCTCGTTATATGTTTATACTATAGTTTATCTCTCACATTTTTTTAACAAGACTAAACTTCTACTAAATCTGCTCGCTTGCTACAAATTCCACTTAATTTTTAGGATGTCTTTTGAAAAGAAACAATTTCATTTTATAAAAAAAAAGTTACATTTTGGAGTACGTAGTTATTTATTTTATTATTTTTTGAACGACAAATTTGGGCTCAGCGGCATGCCTCTTCATATACCCAACTCCAATTACAGAGGAAATCCATTTTGGGGAACCCCTGTTTCCATTATTGGGAACATTTTGCTTACACCAAGATTTGAACCCAAAATCTCAAGGTCTCAAAAGTACGTAGTTATTTAACATACAACATTAGATCGATGTAGAATCATGTCACATTTTATACCTAAATTTGGAACAAACTATTATGCCTAACCATTAACAAAATTAATACGTAATTACAAATCACTATTTGTCATGAAACTGAAAAAAATTGCCATTTAATTTTATAACAAACTACCTATTATATATACTGCTTTTGTTAATATTGATTGTTCTAGAAACACAATGTACTTTGATTGCGATCTTCTGTTTTTGACCGTGGTGGACTTATTTTTCACTTGAACACGAGCCCATACCATCATGTGGGTCTCTTGGTCGACTGGTGGCGAACTAGTGGTGTTTTGTTCGTGGTTGTGGCAACGAGTTAGTGGACTAGTGGTTTGTTTATTTATTTATTTTATTTTTAGTTTTATTATATTTTGTGTAAATTTAAATAAATGGTGTGTAATTAACGGTAACTGAGCCTTAAGCGAGATCAAATTTAGAGGCTTAGTTCATTAACATACTAATTAAAGTAAACAAAGAAAAACAAAAACAGGATAGTTCAACTTTTGTTGTTGAACTATTAGTAAAAAAAGGTGTAGAGGTTGATGCAAAAACCAATAAGCGTGTTATTGTAATGCAAATTGTATGATGATACCTAGCCCAAAGTCCAAACACTAAGCTTACTATACAAAAAATTGAGGGCCCTAGATTATTGGGGGCCCAAAGCGATTGCTTAGCCCCTAATAACTATAGAGCCGGCTTGCATATAGTGAAATATTGTATAACTATTATCAAAGTATCATTGTTTTGGTTAGTGTAACAGTTGATAGCACATTATATTATCGTTATCGAAATATTGTTATTTGTATTAATAAAAGTATTATTATATGTTTTGTGCGTACATTATATAATTGTTATCAAATTGTCATTTTCCGCTTTAATATGGGCAATATATTGCGATCAACTGTTAAGATACCGGGCATAATCTCCTCGTTATGAACAATATAAAACAACTTACATTCGGTCATTAATCGATCAAGCATCATGAATTTTTAGTTTTTCTCAATTATTGTCACTGAATTCGAACACATAACAAACTGTATAGCGTTTGATGAGCTAAATCAAGTTGCAAATCTTTTTAATTTTGATCCGCATGTATTTAAGAAGTGTGTCCGTGCAATGCACGACACCCGAATGTATTTTAAATATTTTAGCAAGGACACATGGCTAAAAGGTTGAAGGCGGCGTCAATAATAGTTGTGTAACAAAGAAAGTTAAAGGGGTATTATGCTACAAAGTTAATTTTTTATTTGTATTTTTCTTTTTACATTACCATTTATTATTATGTTGGACATTTTAATCTATAATAATATAATAAAATTTTGTTATAATTAATTTTATTTTGTTTTGAATAATTGATATTGCATTAAATTTAATTAGGATATAAAATGCAAGAATAAAATTAAAATATACTTAAAAGTTTAAATATTAAAACATCCCTCCAATTCTTTTACTCCGGCATCCGAAATATAATGTAGTATAGATATATACGAGCCTCAAAATTCATCACATACATGTTTAAACTTTAAACTCAGTTGTGAGTTGTGACTCTTACGACGAGAGCTAGCTTAGTAAGTAATGGATACGAATAACTTTTCCTTACAAAAGCTATAAAATATATATTTTTAAGACCACTCATAATATATAAAATAAATGTAAATGTATTTATTATTTTAAATCAAGGATCGAGTACTGGAAGGGTTAATAATATATAGTTGATTTCACTTAAGATGCAAACTTTTGAAGTCAACTTAAAATTCTCCATCCATTAACATTAACGTATACAGTATAGTATGAGGAAACGTGGTAGCAAAGCATAGGTTGTTTGGTGTTGAATATATTTAATTATTTTAAATTTTAATCAATCATACTAACCTAAAGTGGGTATTTATTTCCGCGGTTGTATAATTTAACGTAAAGCCAAAACTAAATGCGACGGTGTTTGATTATACCGAACGCCGGTGACCAATGGTGATTTAAAAGAAGTATTTAACTTTAATTTGACAAATGAAAAATAATATATTATTATTATTGACAAATTGATAAACATTGAATTTATTGTATATTAATGATTTATAATGACTTATCATATTTAGTATGTTCTTAAAATTTTCAAATTTTAAGTCACTTATCTCTTCGTTTATAATATAGTATAGTTACACCCCTCAATGTGTAATAAATAGTTATACACTGTGTATAAATTATTGTACCTTGAAGTGTGTATTTATAAAAAAAAATGAAAATATAGGAGCCCCAAACCTAAAAGGTGTATATATATTTGACTAATATAATAACTTATAAGCAATGCATATCAATAAAAAGAAGACGCTATTTCATTCTATGTTTTGTGTTTAATTCATTATCAAACACATATAAATTATGACACTGTGTTTATACTAATATATATCATTTTATTTTGTTATATGTCAAAAATTATACGAGTAGATGATTTGTAGGGACAAACAGAAAAAAGGCAAACGATCAAAATTAATTAGCTAAATCTTAAACTCGACCTAACCAACAAATAAACCAATCCGATCGAGTTCTTAATTTAGAAGATGATGATACGATATGGTTTGCAAATACATGTTATACAGTTGCACATGTATATGCCCCTTTTTCACACATACATCTTTTTACATTCATTCGCTCCTAATTCTTCATATTTCTTTTTCTTTTTCTTTTTCATCTAATAAGAGTTCAAAATATTAATTTATTGTTCTCAAAATTTTGCCAAATTACCATAGACTAGTTCTACTTTTTGGAGTAAAGTACAAGTATTGCAGGCGTGGCCATGTTTGTTATTTTTTGCGTAAAATTTTTTTCACCCTGATTCATGTTTATTATTAGAATATATAAAGTTCGAGTTTAATTTTGCTATTAAAGTCTTTTATAAAATTAAATTCAAATCTTGACACTTCTAAACTAATCCTGTACGTAGGTGACATCATATGTAGTAGGCATTTCCGTAATTTACCCGCTTCGGTTCATCTTTTAGTTCCTTTTTCATGACTTTTTTAGGTTTTATTTGAATAAGAATTAAATTAAGAAATAGAATTAGAAGAGTACATGCAAACTTTTATCTTTGGTCAAAAGGTATATATGTTGAATTAGGAATCACTTTATTTGGGATAAAAAAAAACATGTAAATAAATGTATCAATTCTAGTATTTATGTATTTTATTCAATTCCATTATTAGAACACATGATTTTATTTATTTTTTTAAAATTAAATTTCACAAGGATATCCAAAGCTATAGTTTTTATGTATAACTAGATTATTGTCCCGCAAAATACGCGTATGAACCTATATAATTATTTGCATTTTAAATTTTCGTAATAACGTACATTAATATTTTGATATATTACATGTTGAGAAACAATGACATTTCTTTTATGATAATTCTTTGTGTGTTGAATATCAACGACTCCATGAGTATATGGTAAAAATCTCGTAAAAAAAAAGTTTAAAAATTCTGTAAAATCAAACTACATGATTATCTAGTACTAAAAATGAATCATATTATGTGATAAAGTTGATAATATAAAGTGTTAAAACAATACTTTCAACATGAACATTTATTATGAATGTCAGAAAGATGAATATTGTTGAAGTAAAGTAACTTTCAATACCGTCTTTCATTGGTTATGAGTCTCAATACAGTCTTCAACGGTGTATGGATGAGGTTGAGATATATACAGCCTTACCTCTACCTAAGATATGGAGACTGCTTCTGGTTCTACCTAAGGTGTAGAGGTTGCTTTCGGTTTCACCTAAGGTAGAAAAGGACCTCCGATTTTGCAAGGAGTGAGGATCGATCCCTTGATCTATGTCTTCAGAGATAAGAGTGTTAACCACTTGATCTAAGCTTTGTTTGTTACGACTATTGTTGAAGTATATATTTTATTTCAAATATCATCAATTACTTACAAAGTAATTATTATGTAGGGGATACATTGAATGGAAAAACAAAAAACATTTAATATCCCATAGTTTAACAGTTTAAATTATAGATTGATTTAGTTTAAATAACTTGATGATACATTTTAATAATACATAATCTATAATTCATTCATCCATAAAAGATTGTTTATTGGCAATAAAATACAAAATGTTTTATGTTAAGAATTTATTAAAAATATATCATTTAAAATATAATTTAGTTAGTTTTAAAAAAAGTTTAATATAAATATACATGAATACAAAAAGATAAATATAAAATAAAATCTATTACAAGATTTAAAACCTAGAATAAGGAATCAATTTTCAAGAAAGCAAAGAAAAAATATATAAAAATTTGTATATAGTATTTATTTAATTAGTTACAAAAGTAATAACTTAAAATATATAAAAAGACAAGTATATAACAAATTCCATTATAATATTCATCTTTTTCAAAGCTTATAATCCAGTAGATATCAACCATGCCGATATTTTTATTTTTTATGTGGTTTTTTAAATTATATATTTTTATTATTCACATGAACATATTTGTTTATTTTAGAATAGTTGTCGTTATTCTCAAATAACAATTAACGTTATTATTTTATCCTTAATTAACTATGACAACACATTTTTAAAAGTTTTGTTTTTAAAAATCAACTTAGTTTGGATAAAAAGGTTTTTATACTAACTAATTTTTCATTAAATACATCTATATTAAATCACAACTTTTTTTTTTTGTGGACAATAATAATGAGATGGTAAGAGTAATATAATATATTTTGAAAGTTCAAGCCAAAAGAAATTTTAACAAAACATTCAAAAAATAAAAAAAAAAAGGAAATCAAAATTTAAAATCAATAGAAGTTAAATGTGAACCAACCCAACTTACATACCATAAAATAACAAGTTTAAGATAATATATTGGGTTTATTTCACAATAATAATGTTGAGCCTTCTAACTTAAAAAAATTCATACTTAAAACTTTTTACAAATAATGATGTTATTATTATTAATTAAATTATAAAAAGTGTGTTTTGTATAAATATATAAAGTGTTGGAGTATAAATAAAATTGTCTAATGATGATATCATTATTTTGATTGAAAGACTATAAATAAAACATAAAATTTATCTAACGGTCCTTATTTCTTTAAAAAATAATTTAGGACCCTCTTTTATATATATTGGTCGAGAAATGATTACAATAGACATATTTCATTCATTTTGACACGTGTCAAATTAAAAAATAAAAAGTAACGAAAAACTCATTTTACCAAATATCATACAATGGATGTATGAGGTTGATTATTAGATATGTTTTTTTTTTTGATCTTTTAATCGTTTCTCATATGTAACCAATTGATGATGGATCAATTAATATCTACACCCGTAAAATCTGGTCTCTTAATGCGCTCCACTGTGCTAAGGGAGTTATCCGGAGTCATTCTTGTGTAGTAAATACTCGTAATGGCTAGTGTCAAACTGACACCCAGGGCTCAAGATGTCTTCGTCAATCTATACTTAAAAAAATTTCTCATATGTACACTCATTTATAATTCCTAAATTTAGCTTAAAAAAAGTAAAGGAGATTATTCTTTATTTGTCATTAATCACTTTCCACATGGATATACGGAAAAGTTCTGTTTAAGAAGATTACAAAACATGCATTTTCCTTGTGGGTATACATACATTGATACATAGATTCAAAGGCAACTTAAACACGTAATTAATTACTTTGGTATCCAAAAATAAATAAATTATACTGTAAGTACTTATCTATTTGTATTTGTATTTGATATATCTATGCCTTTAAAAAAAAATGATATATCTATATTAAATAAACTTAAAGATTTCGTTTACATCGATCTCAAAACAACGACAATATCATACATTAAATATGATATTAATTATTCAATTATATATAATTTGACTTTTATCCAAATAGAATTAAGTAAAAAAAGGAAAAAAAAGATATATGTTACTTAATATATTAACATAATCATCATTATTATATCAAGTATAAAATCGAAGAATCCCACTTCTCACGTCCTAATATTTATTTTAAATCTTTTTTCTCTCTCTTTCATATTTATTCTTTAATCAACAAATACAATTTGCACTCCTTTAAAATCATGATTTATTCTTGAGTTTGTGAAATTAAGCTTCTTCAATTAATGGGAGAAGTAGCTGTGGTTGGTGATCATGGAGGTGGCAGTGGCCGTTTCAATAGTTGTCCAGCTTCTCCGGCTAATACATCCAGGAAACAGACTAATAATTACTTCTCTGGGATGCTTGTGAAGAACCCCGGAGTATCGATACTTCTTTCTGTGTTTTTGCTCACTCTTTTCGTCACTGGAGCTATTTTCACTCGTTGGGTTGATGTTGTAAGTGATACTTTACGATCGATCATATATACTTTTGCTTAATTATTTGGCTTTTTAATTATTATGTTTTCGATCTTATTATTAGTTACTTAATTTCTCGTCATCATATATATATATATATATATATATATTGAGTTTTGATAACTACTGTGGCCGTCGTTAAAACTATGGTTAACTATATATATAAGAACATTTTTTTATAGCGTCATATAAGTAGGAGAAAATTATGATTGGATGAAAAAAGAGTTCTTACAACCAACCACTTGATCGATACGATAAAGAAAAAAGTTAAACATAGTATTAACTAAGGTCGACGAATCCTAATTAATTAATTATATGAAAGTTTTAATCGCATATATTGAGTTTTTATATATATATATATATATATATATATGTGTGCTTAGTCTATATTTTTGTGTAAATATTTTTTTTTAACATTTAATCGAATACGTGAATTGTTGATAAATCAATAAATTATATTCATTACAGCTTTCCAAAAGATTTTTAAATTCTTTTTGTATTCATTACATGCATGCACGTCGTCTTCAATTTGAATATGTGATGTAATCACACGGGCTGTTTTTTTTTTTTTTTTTATTCTTATTTTTTTATCTTTCTTTCTTCTTAATTAAGATGATCTTGAATATAAGTTTGTGTTCATGTGGTAGTATATAGTTGAAGACTTGAAGCTATATTATTTTCTTACGTAATGCATATTACAATGCAAATTTGAGTGGGAATATTTATATATTAATTATATTAAGTTATAATGATGAAAGATTGAAAACGTACACTTCCAGTTTTTAATAAATTCATGGTCGATACAAGGGTAAATGATATGGACTGCTCCGCATGACTTATCATGGGTATGAAAGTCACAAAGTTTTTAAAGTGAGATGTTGATCTTCCAAAGATTTAAGTGTGTAAAATAACTTATTCTTTTATGTTAAAAAAAAAAGAAAAAAAATTCAAACAATACATATCTATATATTTTTATAAAAATTATCCAAACTTGTTGAATTACTTAAAATTTTGATATGAAATTTATCCTTCAAAAATCAACCAAGTTAATTGTAAACTTATTTTTAAAATGATTTATATTTAATAGTACCAATTTAAAACTTAACATTTGTTATTTTAAATAATCGTTTATATTTTTGTAAATTCCAATAAACTAAATTATAACAAGCTAAAATTACATTAAAAATTATATAAATCTTACTTTTGCCAACTTATAATAAGATCAGACAAGTTAAAAAATTACTAGAAGTTGTTGTCTTAATAATTTTCTCAAATGGTCTAGTGGCAAGGAGGCTTGTTTCCTCACAAGATGTCTCAAGTTCGAGTCCTATCCTAGGCATATTTGGGGGTGGCCACAGGTATTTGTTTTCCACTTATGGTGGGCCTGTGTGAGTTTTGCCCTCCAGATCTCTAGGTGATAGGGGTTTCTCATCGAAGGGATTTAAATTGGGAATCTATTCTGCGAGGGGGCTCTCTAGCGTGGATCCGGTTAAGACAACGTATGCTAGACCTCCTGATATTTGCGAGTAATTCACACCTTTTAAAAAAAAGAAAAAAAAGTAAAGAAATTTAATTTATTTTAAGTTCTACCCTAGACATATTTGGGGGTGGCCACAGGTATTTAATTTCTACTTAAAGAAATGCTAGGTTGACAAACTAATTACAAACAAATCTTTCACCAATCAAATCAAATCATTTTTCTCTTTCTTCTTTCTCTTTCTTTGTTGATTGGTCCACATCACATGCCACATGTGTTTGTAAACTTTTGTTTGTAAGGTTGCCCGGTGTAAGGCGCTTTCACCCCCCAATCCGCCCCTTGCCCCTTGAATCCGCCCCAAACAGCCCCGCTACAGGACCCCTCATGGGCTTCTTCATCAAAAATGCTTGCCGCCCGTCTAATATTTGCCGGTTTGTTTGTTACCCTTTGTGTGTATACATATATATATATATATAATAGAGCCGTTGATGACTTATACCCACTTTCCAAGAAGAAGCCTTATACCCACCTTACAACCCTTTTTTTAATTATTTTTCCACTTTACAATCCGCCCCTCACATGAAGCCTTATACCTACTAGACTAACAATATCTAATTTAGGTGTTGTTAGCATCACTCATGTTATCCCCAATTTTTAATGCATATACTAGTATTAAACTTAATGATAAATGTACATTGATAATAACTATTTACAAACATCAATACATTGATCTTCATTATGTAACTACTTGCATACCAACAACAACGGATTTAGGATGGGGCATTGTAGGCGCTCGCTTCTACAAAGTTTTAAATATAGGTAGACTAACTAACTAACTAGAAGTAGTAGGAGTACCCGTCGAAGGGCAAATTCATCAACGTAAATTTTAGAAAATTTCGCTAACTTACGCCTACAGAGATATATATCATAAGCTATGTAACAATAAGCTAAAATCAGCTCTAGTGTGGTGGGCTAAGCGCTTCATTGTCATGTCATTCATCTATGTTCTAAGTTATCCATCTTAAATGTTTTAAAGCCATCAAAACCAAAACAAACCAAATTAAAAAGCAATTTCAAATCATTTTATTTAAACTAATTTGGTTCAATTTTTGCTTTGATTTGTAGAAGAAAATATGATCAAGCCCAAAATCGACCCGAATAACACTCTTAGTTTGTCCACATAAAAAAAAAAACACTTTCTGACTCCGTACCTACATACTGTCCATAGTTTTTCAAAGTTAACTATATGTGTATTTGTGTATATAAACACAGATTTAGAATCGGGTCTTTAATTCATTTAATTTAACTAGTATGGTACCCGCACAATGCGGCGGCGGCGGTGTGGTGGTGGCGGTGATTGGTGGTGATAACAGGGACTATTGATAGGGGTGTCGAGTGATGTACGTTGATGTAAAATGTAATTGATATAAAAGGTGACCGTGGAGATATTTTAGAAGGTAAGGGTTTAGGGTGTAAATAAGAAGATAAGGGTTTAAGGTGTAAATTAGTTCATTAAGGGCAAATTGGGTAATTTTTTATAACTCCTTCCAAAAATGGGATTCATTAAAGGCAATTCCGTCATTTCGCATATCTTTTTTTCTAACACTTTTCAAAAATAGGAGGAGTTTTAATTTTTATAGAGTAGTATAGATATGATCTTTAAGAAGTCATAAATTCATACACCAACTTTGCCCATATCGACATTAATGCAAGCATGCCCAAATATAAAATTAATTTGTACATGTTGTTATGTTGATTTATATATTCTAACGTGTGCTTTCATGTTTTATGAGTCTGTCATATGTTACTACTTTTTTTCTTTTTTCAATAAAGTCATATCTTACTCATAGTATTTATGTAACTTATGTTAAAAAGAAAGATTGATATATTATGGATTTGTCCAATACGTGTTTAATGATCGTTCGGTTATTTAGAGTTGCCATAGCTTTTTGCTATATATGATCTTCTTTCCTATGGATTGTATAGATAAAAACAATTTTTATTCAACTTTTTATATCGTATTTAATCGAAAGTAAAAAAATTTCAAACTAGAGAATTTATATGCTATCTAAATTATCATTATCCATAATATTTTAACGTCATTATACACACGGGATTAAAATCTTGTTTGTCATGACCAAAAGAAACTCAAGCACGTCATTATAATACTGCTTCACATAAAAGCGAAATTGGGGCACTACAATGATGTTACAAAGGAAGTAAAAGAACAAGTAGATACAGACAGTTCCACATGCTTTAGTATTTTTAAAAATAAATATAAATATATAGGACCACAATTATTATAATAATTGTAGGGTACGTGCTTCGATTATTTTTCTCCTAAATACATACAATCTCTCCACAAATACAACAATATGTATGCATTGATGCATACACATACATATACAGAGCCAGGAAATTTATCTCGAGTGAGCAAATTTTAAACGTTAGTTTTACGCTTTGTATGTATTCATTATATATATATTTTTTTCCTTTTTGTAAGGACAAAATTACAAAAATAACTTTAAAATAAAAAAATTATATTGTACCAAAAATTGAGGAAGGAGCAGCTGCCTACACTGCCCCCATGCTACCTCCGTCCCTAACAATAACAACCAAAATGGCTTAATGGTTAATTGTTTTGATGTTCTTACAAGATATGCTAAGTTTGAAGTTTTTTAGTTAAATATCTTAGAGTGTTCACAAAAAAAGTTTGCAAACGAGTTAAAGATTTTTCTTCTCTAAGTAACATGAACCCTAGAAATAAATCCTCCATTTGCCTGTTTACATATACATAAATGGTTTGTGATCACCAGAAAAAAGCCAGGAAATTTTTAATCATGAGGGACCTTTAGTCTAATCGTCCTTTCTAAAGTTCTAACTGTTAATTTGTGATCACCAAATAAATGGTTCCAAAATAAACATCAAATGATACTAAGATTATGTTTAGACTTTAGACCAATCATATTATACTGCAAAAAGTAAATTACACAAGTTGTCTATATGGTTCGGTCGTCCTATTTCCACATCTCTTTTCCAAAATACAATAATGTATACACAATATACAACTGTTTATTATACAGTAAAAATGTGTAATTAGGAGAAAACAAAAGGTGAAAATAGATATCCACATACAAAATTATATTACTCATTTTATGACATTTGTTGGATTGTTTTTTCTTAAAAAAAGGTTGTAACACAAACAGTCCATCAAAAGACAAGCCACAATTTTTTTGTTTAAGCTACAGGACAAGATTTTGATAATGAGACACTTAAGAGCCATCATTAATTCGTTTTTAAATTAACACGTTCTTACCATTCGTACGTACTAAAGTTGTAAACGTGCTTAAATTATTATTACTTGAGTTATCCATATACTTATTTTATATTATTTGAAGAATTTTAACATGTTAGTTAGCAGTACTCAAAAAAGCAGCAGTTCGATTTAGATCGAAATGCAAAAAACGCCAAAAGGTAACTACACCACCACAGGTGTCGCAAATAGTTCTGAGGATAAAAACAAGTTCATAATTTGTCCATATTTCCTTTATCTTTATCACTCAAACAAGAAGCCTGTACACTTCAATACTTGTATATATATATATATATATATATATGATGGATGTCATTATTATGTGGAAACTTTTTTGTAAACAAATGTATAGAAACAAAAACAACATTTTGTCTTATTTTCTGAAGGCATTTAAGTATATTGTATAAAAGGAAGACGTAATATAATATCTTAATAATAATATATCTTCATTGTTAAACCATATACAAAAAAGAAAATAAAACACATTCTTGAATTTAATATCATCAATAAGATAAAACACAAGTAGTTACTATTGACGTTAACACAATAATTAAATGTTCACAAAAGTTTTCGGGTTCGAATTTTGTATAATACAATCTTGAAGTGCCAAAAAAAAGTTCAAAAATGGTTACGGGACCGTATAAGCCACTTACGTCCGAGGTTTAAAAAAAACCAGTCTTTCACAAATAACTTAATTAAATAAGAAAAACATTATCTATTTACAAGTACTTAATCCAAAACTCATGAATTTTCAAAAAATGCTAAACAATACAAAGAACCTGTTAACTTTCGTTAGCATAAATAACACAAAATGCAATTCGTATATACTTTTTGTGTTTTAAAATTGAGTATGTTAATTATTTTTGATCATTTGTATAAAAGAAATGTTTGGATTGCTCATATGCTTGTTTTTTTCCTCTTCATGCAACCATAGGTTTGAATATAAGAAATGGCCAAATGGGATGTCTAAATATATAGAAAATATTGGTCATACTACGAATAGAGAAATATTGTACACTAAAGTTTCTATTTCAATTCTAACATAAAATACATGGATCCAAAAAAACATTGGTCATTCTAGAAGTACTCTTAAGACCAACAATAACAAAAGACAACATATCTATCTAACAACCATAAGTTTAAGCTAATGACGAGGTACAAAAGCACATTTATGATGATCATCATCTCAAAATGGTAAACTCTTTGAAGTCGAGATAGATGTGAGTGATCTAAAATGCTCCGATGGCACAAAGTCTTGTGGTAAATTCGCCCTCTTCACGATCCTCCTCATGTTGCTATGCAAGCTTTGTTGTACCAAATGCTTAACAGCTTTACTCTCGTCACTTATCATCCTATCGTCTGAATCATTGGTGTGGTCTGTTGATCCCACCGACCTGGAATCAACAGATCCACAAAGGGGCGCTGAAACATTCGCTCCCATGCTTCCTACAAAAGTTTCAGACACTTGTTTCCCTTTATCAATCCTTAAAATTTCTAAAATCCGAGAAGCTCGTTTTTGTGCTAGGGTGCTACCTAATAGGGTTAGCTCAAGGAGGGAAGATGTAACCCCAGATTCAATCATGGCTTGTCTATCTCTATACGACTTATGAGCCATTACCATCATAATGTATGTCGCCTTTTCTTGACAATTAGGTGAATCCGTCCAACTTAAAACATCAACCAATATCTGAAACGAATCCTTAACACCACTTAAAGCCTTTCGTCCCTCAGGTGTTGACACCACATTGCTCAAAATCGACAAGATTCTATCACTCACTTCCATATCTCCCAATGTGGCCATAAGAAATGGAACAAAATCATCAATTTCAACCATTGGCGAAACGTTGGAAGGCAAAATGGACAAATTGTAGAGTGCCCTTAAACAATCTTGAACAACTTGTGAATTAGCATTACCTTCATTTGAACTCATGAATGTTTTAACTAAGAACAAAATTGCACCCGACAATCCAATAATCGGTTTGTTTGAATCAAGTGCAGTCAACCCAAGAAAGTTGGCTACAATTGCTGCAGACAAATCAGGATCGATCACACCTTCATTTGGAGACTTCACTAGATCAAGCATCTTGTGTACTGCCCCTGCTTTCACAATAGCAGCCTTATTCCTGAAAAAAATTCATTCAAGTAAAAAACTTTATCAAAATTGACCCAAACCCGTGTACCAAATAACAGATCTAACCTCCAATCTAGTAACTTTTTACGACAATTTCTAAAATTTAGTCTTACCAATAAAGTCAAACACCTAATAGTGTGAAATTGACCCAAACCCCATAAAAAGTCAAATCCCACTAAAAAACACGTAAATGGAGTTGGTTTTCCTTGTTCAAGCTACCGAGAAAACCAATATTTTTACTCATTTTTTCGCAGCCTAATCATGCTATCCCAGTGGTCATTTTCGAACCCTTTCCAGCTAAACACTAATTTTAATAAATACAAAAAGAAAAAGAAAAAAAGTTTTCAAATGCTTACGTGTCATTTCCAATTCCAAGATTGAGAAGAGCATAAAGAGCAGCAATATGAAACCCAAGATCCTGGGAATCAAGCATTCCCACCAACGGAGGAATGGCACCAAGCAAAGCTAATGTAGTCCTAGCATCACTATCTTCTTTTGCTAATTTCCTCACATCTTTCGCACCACCCAAAACGTCGTCGTTTCCACCACACTGTAATCTCTTCACCACATTTTTTAATTCTTCCAAAACTTCAACTTTTTTCTTCACTGCTTCTTCTTCTTCTTCCCATAATTCCGACATCCTTAATAACTCCGACAGCTTGTCCGACTTTTTATTCTTAATATTCTCAGTATCCTTAAAACTGTCACTGTTTTTGGTTTCATCAGATCTGCATTCAGGTTTCTTTTCGTTCACTGGAGAGTGAACGGTGTGACGGTGCCGGTACCCACCACCACCGCAAGTCATAGTATCAATGATTTTCCGGCGACAAGATGACCATAGGTTGAAGTTTCCGGCATTAGACTGACGGTCAAGAACAACCGAACCCAGATTGTTTTGTTGGATTTTTCTCACACCCATTTGTCAAAATTGAAACTTGAGGCTAATTGAAGAACACCCACATTGCAAAAATGAAAGATTTGAGAGATACTATTACACACAGTAAATACACTTTATGTGTGTGTAGATCAAGAGTAAATGTTTGGAAAGTGAGAGATTTCTTGCATACCCATTTGTCAAAATTGAAACTTGATGTTAAATGAGTAACACCCACATTGCAAAAATGAAGGATTTGAGGTTGTTTTGGTACACACAGTGCATACACCTTTATGTATGTGTGTGGATCAAAAGTTGAGTGTAATAAAGTTTGAGAGGTGAAGCTTCTGAAACAAGGGAGGAAGGGAGGGAGAGTATGGTGAGGTGTGTCAGTGGAAAAGAGAGAAAAAGACTATAGAGTAACTTGGTAGAGAGAGAGAGGTGGATCTTTATTGTGTTCCTTTATGATGTTTCATTTACCTACCTTAGTTAATATGTTTGTTTACTATTCATATCCTTTGGGGTTCTTTTTTGATCATTTTGTATCTAACATTGTTAGGGTAGTTCCTAGGGCTCGTCATTGCCCTCGTCCATCTCGTCGTTATATGACAGCATAGGCACCAGGCCCTTCATTGCTCGTCGTCATTGCCTGTCGAAATAACGAAACCATATGACGAGCAAAGGTGCAGCGTATGTGTGTGTATTTAATTATTTTTTTATTGGGGATGAGATGATGAATGAGGTATGATAGGGAGGGAGTAGTTCTTGGGTGTGTCTCGGAGAGAGAAAGCTGATGTGGTAATCAAGACGAGGAGATGACGAGTTCAGGATAGGAAGAGGCCTTATAATTCAATTCAATGTGGTTCAATTGTACACATATATAGCTACTCTTACTGCAATTTGTATTGTATGGATATTATGTTCACTAGAATATATCTCATCAATTCAGTTTGATTATATTTCATGGACTTCTATCATACATGTTGTGTAGATGGTAAAAAGTTAATATTTGTATATAATTTTTTTTAACATTGTGTGAAAGTAACCTATAACTAGTAATAAAACGCTAGGCTTTAACAAGAAACCAAAATTTCATTCATTCTAAGCACTGAAATCTATATTTGATCTAATCGTTTATATGTAGTTATATGTTCGTGAGTCATGACTTGTCGACTTGTCGTTAACATATATCTCAAAGATTGAATGAGAACAAAGATGTTTTAGTTGTGTATTTGCAAGGATGCATCAATTCAAACAATAAATATGTATATATATGGACCTTTCAATCCATCAACTACATTTAATGTTGTGAAAAGATTTGATAAAACTTACAGTGTACCAAAACCAACTGCATTTACTTTTGGATTGAATATTAACCGTTCTTAAAACTTTTGGGGGCTGCATGTCAAAACTTTATGTATCTTTGACGACGAAATGTCTTTTTTTCTTTATCATTTTGGTAAAACCCATAAATAAATATAAATATTCTTTAATAAAGATAAAGTAATTCAATGAATATGACAGATTTAATGCTATTAATAATTTTAGATCGATTGTTAATGGTTGATGGATAAGTCCAAAAGTATTAAAGATTTTTCATCAAAACCTATATTTGATTTGATTGGATTGGATTAATGCTTTAACAAAAATTAGTTTTAGAACCCGTGTGAATATTTAATAGTTTTTTTTTTAATTTATTTGTGAAAATAATGATTTATTATTAAACTTGAATAAAAAAAATTTATTAAGAGAATTATTTTTTTTAAATTGGTTAAAATTAAAAGAAGCGATATTAATATCATCAGTTTTGATACATATATCACACTTATGTATAACTGACTTGTACAGTCAATTGTAAAACTAAAAATATTATGGCAAATTAATCAAAACAGTGGTACATATATCATCTCTCTAAAATTAATGATGACGTGACAGTTTAAAACTGAATATAAGTATGACGGATTGCAAGAAAATGTGTTCATTGTGAATGTCAATATAAAATTAGAATTAAAAATCAATATGAAAGGTTACAATTTGTAACCCCTCACATTGATTTCGTAACCTATGAAATCATGTTTAACAAAAAGGAAATGATATATTCTCTTAAAAAATTAGCCTATTAATCCTTTTAACAATTTGATCATGACATTTGTTAAAATCAAAGGATTAATTTAAAAGAGAGAATTAATAGGTTATACCTGTCATATAATCAAATAGTTAAGAGGATTATTATGCTAGTTTTTTAAAAAATATATCATTTTCTTAACAAAATAAAGATGGCAACACACTACGTAAGAATTAATATATTTTGTTATTTAGACCATTTGTATTACCACGTAAGAATTAATATATTTGTTTTTTAGACCAACAAATGGTCTAAAAAACAAAATATATTAATTTTTAAGTGGTGTGTTGGCATCTTATTTTTAATTTTTAATAGAAAAAGAAAAAGAAAAGTCTAAAAAAACAATCATAAATAAATTTTCAAAAAAATAAAATAAAAAATAAAAAAATCCCTTCTTTAGGAAAACGTGGACTACATTCTATTAAAATTGCAATGCAACATTTATTTATTTATTTTTGTTAAAAATATCAATTAAATAATGGTGAAATTAAAATTCAAAAGAAATCTTGAGAGTTCAAATTTTATAGATTTAAAAGATATATAATCTGGACGCAGACATGTCTTTATTGAGAATAAAATGTTGGGTTCATATAAATCAAACACTTTATATAAATCTGATGAATTAGTGATCGATATCACAAAGAGTAATATATTCATATATATGGTTTACTTGTTGTAAAAAGAAATAGTTTCGGCACAAGGTACAAAACTATATATAATTTAGACAACATAACTAAAAGTTGTTACGTAATAGATTAGAGCATTAATTATTTTGGAATATATAGACATATAGTATGAGCTATAGTGGAACAACAATGAGAGTGCAAATCCAGCTCACATGAACATATATTATATATGATTGCCGAAAATGGACCATGTTCTTCTGATATCATCATGATGTAGTGTTGTATGTATTGTTTATGTTTTGTTTAATCAAGGAGATCTACTACTATGACACTAAACGGTAGACAAGCAAGTACCGGATAAAGATTTATTTTTAGGTGTTTGTTTTTTAGTATCTCTAATTCCGATAAAAATGGAGGGGTAATGGGTTCCATTACCAAAAAGACCAAAAAAGAGGATGATTTAATGCTTTTTGACTCGACCATGATTTAATGATTTCATAAGCTATGATTATAATGTTTAAACTTTAAACATATTTAAATTGTTTTGTAAAACGGGAAAAGAATTCATGGTCTGTCTATTGCGAGAGATATGAGGTTTTGACGTTGATGTATGCGGTCCAATCAGGGCCGGTAAAAATAATATTGTTAAAACTAGTACGGTAATAATAAGTCATTGGATTGGTTCGTCCAACCGGTATTTTGTGTCATTTTTTAGTTTTTTTCCATAGTTATCTCAAAATATTTTTACAGCGAGATTGGAACTTGGATATCTTCAATATTCTTATATATTTATACATTTAGTTTAAGAGCAACCTTATTGATCCATACAGCCACACAACACAATATATCAAAAAGAAACAAAGCTACCTTGCCACCCACTGCTACTAAATCACCGCTATATTGTCACACTCACAAATCACAACTATTTAGCAACCACACGACATTGGTGACAACTACACTAAATTGGACGCCACAATAATTCACACTATAATCCACTATACCCAATAAAAAATAAATCAAAATACATACTTTTTTTTCAAAAAAATAAATCAACATACGTTGTTGTAATTACAATGGACTCACCACACCAAGGTGTGTTACCCGAAGTGGTACATCCACCACACCACCGCGAGGCGCGAGCTCCCATGATTTTTTTTTTCTTAAACAATTCTTTAATAATCCTCATAAAACATGAATGTGTAACTTACTTTTTCTTTTTTTTTTTCATCACATTTCTTGATTTAGTCGTGTGTTATAATGTTGTTTTTAGAAAAATATATCATTAACTATATATTAAACATTGTTTTAATACAATAGAAATAAATGTATGAAATTTAGGAAATGATATCTAGAAGAGCTCAACGGACCAACGTTCAAGATTTATGTGTAATTCATATAATCATATATATATAAATTGTACGGTTATACGAATAAGTCTGTGGTTTGACAAACAATCTATGCATCGGATGAATTCAGAAGACCAAAATGTCAAATTTAGAGCCCACAAAGGAAGCGCACATGCATCATATATATTTTTTTATATATAATGGACACCCATGTTAAGCCTTATGGAAATAAATAAATACAAATCTTGTCCCTCCGTCCCATTAAAAGTGTCTTGTTTTGAATTTTTAAAGCCTTTGTTTTTCAACTTTGACCTTAAATATTTTTGTTTGTGTTATATAATACTTGATGAAAGTTATATGGATTGATTG
>JAOEHQ010050489.1:0-20117 GCA_025447715.1 Asclepias incarnata
ATATCTTAATTAATATATTATCCAATATACTAATTAATAATACAAGGTTACCGTGTCATTTCGTGTGACCCCGTAGGCTTAAATTATTTTCGGACATACGATTATATATAATACGATCACACTCCAACAGGCACCTTTCGGTGGAAATAATGTTTTGGTTCTCTACAGCTGTTCAGAAAATAGCGCAAGCAAATATTATGTGCGAGTGCTACACAATGAACAACCAATCCCGATGGCTGTAAGTTCTTCCTTCATGTTCAGATATATAGACGAATGACCCAGTTTTATTACTAATCTTGGTTTTAGCTTTCAAACAAACCCAATTTACCCTGCGAAAATCAGAATCAGAAAGATACATTGAGAACTTGAATATTTGTGTAAAAATGTTATACTTTTTTAAGTTTTAACTACTTATTTTTGGGACTTTTGAAACTGTAATGGTTATTGTAGAGGTGACAAGATGGGTGGATCAGGCAGATTGGTACAGAGCTCATAACAGGCTCGGCTTGTAGTGGGTTGTTTTGTAGTACAGGTGAACAAGAAATGTGTTGGATTGGGTTGACCCGCAAACACTTTCAGTTCATTTTTTAAATTTTCTTAATTATTGATGTGTTAATTATAGCTACCAAAACAGTGCGAGTACATCAATATTGGTTTTTTTTTTTTTTTACAATTAATAGAATGATATAGGTGGTTGTATACATTAAAATTAGACTTTGGAAAACTTTTCATGTGTTCAAGATGAAAACGTAATCCAAGTCAACCACTAATAAGTAAACGGGATGAAATTGCGGCGTCTGGTTTCATTAAAACTAAAACCATGTTTTTGAACCTTTGTAAACAGGGATGTGGAGGTAAGGATTTCTGTCCGTTTGAAGATTTTAAGGTACCTTACATCTATTTTCGAATTTTAATACCTCTTTGTTTTTGGTTTAATAATTTCGTTTTGTAAGGTTGAATTGTTCTTTTTTTGTTTTGTATCTTTCATCTAGGGAAAAATAGCAGCTGCACACTTGAAACACAGCTATGATAATCTGTGCGAATTTAAGTCATATGCAAGCAAAATAATTGGATTACTTGGTTGGGATTTCTTGGGAAAGGACAAGGTTAAGGCATCCCAGAAAGAAGAGCTATAAGGAGATCAGCATCCGTTTCGTTTTGCTGACTCTGCATTTCGCCTTCCAAAACTAGCATGTCATTTTTTAGGGAACCCTGTAACTAGTGAAGCTTAGCCCATAATGCCACAATGAGGATAGTTTTTGCTATCTGTTCACTTGAGGGGGAGGGAGTAATCTAATAAAAAAGCTTTTGATTGTAACATAAATGACTGTTTTTGAATAATCTGATTAATGTTTTCATAATTGTGATTTGTTATTTTTCCTTGGGATTTTGATGGTACTTGCCTTTTTAATAATTTGAGATGTGCATTATTTTGCTGGCAAGTTTACATGATTCAATACTGGTTAGCATAATGGTTATGACTTGCAGATCCAACAGTTTTGACCTTGTTTACTTATGGATGGAGCCAACAATGGTGCTGTCTTTTATTTTCTCACAAGCCAATCAAACGGTATTATTGTAGGAAAGTAGCATAGTTCAATCGCATTCAACACAATAACTCGGATAATTTAAATGGACAAAAGAGTGTTTTGGGTCAATCTAGCATGTTCTGCCTTTTGTTGAAATTACTTGTTTTGGCTTGAAAAGGTAAAAGATAGACACAGAAAATAACAAATCTAAATCAATGATTAGGGATACCCTGGTTCAACTTTTATAAATGGCAATAAAGTGCATGCAATCTAACAGAATGTTAGATCAAATTTTACAAAGCGCATGCATCAAGTGCAAAAAAAACAAAAACAAAAACCACCACCCACGAGCATAGCAAGCTCAAAACAAGAACCTATTAAGGAGTTACAGGAAAGACTAGAAATCTAGACATCATTTAGTAATAAAAATGGAAGATCCCAAGCTATTAAAAACCTTTCAACTCTTTAATAGGTTGGTATTAAACTTGATAGACACAGAAAATAACAAATCTGAATCAATAATATTGAACTTGAGATCACATATCAAAACTGTCGAGATAACATGAAATTAAAGTATAGATTCTAGTTGAACAAAAGCTATCCAATGCTGCACAAAAAGAGAATCGAAATATGTTTCAGCTAACTCATCACCAATTCTTCTATCTGACGACTATGTATCAAATGTACAAAGTCTTCTCAAATACACCTTCTGAGCGTGGAATCGTAAATATCTCAAAAGAGGTCCAACGCTAATTTAATTTCCTGATACAAAAGGGTAATGACGTTATGTGTCGTATTTTTAGGTCTTGCAGCCTCTATCTGTATAAAATTGCTATGAGAATCTTTTATAATAAACTGGATTTCAGATCGGAAAACCATACGAGATATCTTAAACTTTCCCTAAATGTGGATCCGAAAGAGAAGAAATGAGGTCTTCTCTAGATTGTGATCGTCTGCTTTGCAGGCGCATCTGACTTCTGTGAGGTGAAGGGTAGAATGCATTGTCAAACTGCATCTGTCCCAAGCTACTTGATGAAATACTATGTGTGATGCTGCTAGATGATGAATATAGCGAAGACTCTGCAAGCTGGATATCAGTGCCAAATGGTCTGTTCTGGGGACGTGCCGCCGGGCTAAGGGGTGTCTTGATTCTTCCCTCCCCTGAAAGCATAAAACAGGTCTTAGAATCAGTCTAGTAGTAGGAACAATCGGAAAACTGATAAATTAAAATGAAAATTTGAGAATCAACAGATGTTGCAAAATGGACCAGTTGGGTAACTGGCCAACAAGGACAACTTTTTGGTAAAAACACTTTTTGTCTAGATATTTGACTTTTCAATAAGTAAATACTGGGTCAAAAATGAGTACAAAAACTATATCATATCAATGATAATCTTTTTTTTTTAAAAATGACTTGGGATGTTTTAAGATTACATTTACAATTTGGACTGCTTTGACCTATTTGACCAATTTAATTTTTAACCAACTATTTTGATTTTACCCATTTGACCCGTAGGATATAAAACACAAGCAATGGGTCAAATTTTCCGTATCTAGGAAGCGCTATAATCATGAGAACATACTGCAAGGTTCATTGATGGAATGCACATAGTAAGTCGAACCAGTAAATGAACATGAAGGTGATGCAACATTTTAAAGATAACAACCATGCAGAATCGCACATCACATGCTTCCTTATTGATGGGACTTGCTATCGAAATGTCACCTATATAACTGACCGAAAAGAAGAAGAAAAACAACCCCGCCTGATCATTTTCATATAATCCTTGATCTACTCTGTATCCTGAGACTAATGAGACTATGGTACCTGTTAAATCCCACTTTCAGATTTTCTATTTTACACCTAGAGGTAAATCACATATGGAGGAATACCAATGGAATTCGTTATTCTAAAGTTGCATGCTTAAAACTAAGAAAGCTAAGAAAAGCTAAGAGAAAATATACGATTTAACTATTTAAGCTACTTTGACAATCTATGCTAACACTAACTATTATCTTTCTGACCATTAAGATAACAATAAAAGGCATCTTAATAGTTAAGAATTCAAGCCATTATTTACTTGGTTATATGTGCGAATGCGTGATATAGACGTATGTGTGTATATACGAGTCAGAAGTCAGTTATAAAAGAACAGGTATATCTTGTCAAAGTATTTACCTGAAATGATAGGACTCCAACGCCGATAATTGAAAGGACTTGATATATTAAGAACAGAACTTCCTGAGGCATTTCTGCGCCTAAAAAGAGGTAAACTTAGCCTGCGAAAGAACCGTGGCACACATTTACCAACACATGACAATGCACACGCTAGTAAGCCCAACGAAACCACCAAAATGACAGAAAGAATGAGAGGATGCATCTTAATCTGAAAGAATTTGAAATTATAAACCCCCACTCTGGTAAGTTCTTTCCCGGCCTCCAAAAGTGCAACTCCAGTCGTCCAAGTAATACCTCCAGAACCAATATTAACTTGACTATCTTTAATATGCAAACCTTCTCTCAATAATAACACAACATATGGTGCTCTAAAGCAATATTGCTCTATAAAAGGCTGAGGCGGCACACTACTTTTCGCGACATCCCATGATTTTTCACAATATTCCCGACCCTTCTCTAAAACTTCATCAAGTGGAGCATGAGCACTCAAGTTGAAAAACCGATAAACCACAAAAAAGCCTGACATGGCATAAAACTGTCCATATGGACGTGGTAGGTTGTCTTGAAGAGCACACGGCTGCAAAGCACAATCAATTGCTGGACTTTTGTTTGACCATTCTGATGAATTGACACTGATTTTTGCTAAATTTCTGCATTCTTCCCATTTTGGAGCACCAATTAACTCGACCAGGATCCCAGATTTTGGGGTTCTATCATCTTGAAATGCAGACCGACACATGGAGCAAATGTATTTTTCATTGTACCCCGATTGCAAGCAAGGATGTTTTATGACGGCTTTTCCTTCAACTATATCAAGTTTAGTAAATTCGGGACTTGATTTTAGGATATGAACTACAGATTTATCAAAGGCATCATTAAGACCATAACCCGCGAGAGAATAGCCACTTAAAAGATGGTTCACGGGACCAATACTGAGGTTTAAGCTAGTCTCATTGTTAGCATAGTCATTGCTCTCAAATGTCACCTGCAATGATGAACCACCCAAGTCAAGTGCACCATATGTTTCTTTCTTTGGGTTAGCACCGAGCATATGAGTATGATAGTTTAAAGCTATCCATCCAAAATATGCTTCTTCTGTGCCACTAATAATTTTAACCCACTCTCTTTCACACACAAAGGATGAGTTTTTCATAATAGACCAAGCATTATCGAGAAGCCAGTCTGAGTCGGCAGTGGGCAATCGGCGAACGCCAGCTGTTGCATAAAGAAACAGTGACGTGGTTTTACGAGCATGCTCGGGGATTTGCTTTTTGGCCCAGTCGAGAAGTGGGTTTATGGCTTGGCTCAAGCCGGTTATATTATGAACCAGCTTGTCAAACCCAGGCTCGGTTTCCTTGCGCTTATAAGCTCGTCCGCTCTGTGAACTAGGTCTAGTTTGAAGATCTTCAGGTAGCGATTTCAATAATATTGGAAGATTTCCATCTTTTTGGTGGTTGGTAGATGCCTGATATACAAAAACCCGTGTGCCCGTGCTACCACAATCGAGCACAACAAAGAATCTGGTGGATTGTTGAGACCAATTTGGATATATATGTAGCAACCCGTAAATAATAGAAGCAAACAGCAGAAAACAGAGGAGAAACATGATTGGTCGATCCCATTTTCTTAGTTTTACAGTAGACCGTGGTGGTGATTTCTCCTTTGAGAAACTTAAACTGCCATCCTCTCTTAACAAATGAAGCTGGTTAGTTTCGGTTCCAAGATTAAAGTTGCCTTCTTCTGGATCAAGTCGACTATATGCAGAAAAATCTTGGAGCGACGAGGAGAGTCTTAAATTGTTCTTGAATCTAGAGCCAGGAAAAATGGAACCACGAACAGGACCACTCAGAGGTGGCAGTTCAGACAATGTGTATTGACTAGTAGAAGCTTTTGGAGAGAAACGATTTGCAAAAGAGGAAAAAACTTCTGTAATTCCACCAAATACCATGTTTGCAGAAGTTTTGAAAACTTTATGGCAAGTAATATGCCATCCCGATATATGTACCAAGACTTACATTCCATCTTCATGGAACATGATAGAACTTACAAAATGAAAATTCTTCATCTCTCTATACGTTTCATGTGCAGGAGCAGGGACATCAATAATCAGATATGCACGTTGACCTGCCAGAACCATGATGTGATTACGTGTGTCATTTGCTTAGTGAGGAGAATTAATCGAGAATAAAGAATATGGCAAATCTTTTTAATTATGTTAAGCTATCTGCTCCCCCATTGCATACATATGCCAAGTGTACATATAGATGATAAAAGGCATAAGTGTACATGATGAAAACAGTAAAACGAAACAAAATCAACAAAATAGAAGTTAGAGCATAGCTTACTAACACCAACCAGGCTGCAATATGTTATTTTTATTTTTCATTTTTAATATCACATGTACAAAATTGCAACTACATCAAAACTATGCCGGAAAGCATTAGTCTTTCAATACTGGAACATGTTTTGGTCTAACGTACTACAATAGACAATAGGGTCAATAGTACAATTATGATACTCTAAGGGTGCGGTGCGATTAGCTAGAGAAGAAAAAAGACCTCTAATTTTCAATTTCCATTTTTTTGAGAAAATGAAGTTTTTTATTTATTTATTATTATTTTTTTCTATATATCTCTAGAAAACCACTCAAAACTTTTGAAATTCGAGTTTAGCTGTTTTCATTACCAAATTTTGAAAACTACAAGATTGATTTTTTGACAAGTGTAGTTATAAATTCGAAAACTGGGTTGTCTGGAACAATCCTATCTTAAAACGTTTTCGGTTTTCCATGAAAAACATTCTGGAAAACACTAATAATTTCTGATTGGATCAAATTAGAAGTTCCAAAACTTTAGTATACCAGCTAGTTAATCTCAATGACTCAATCTTATTAATCTAATCTAATCTAAATTCTAGTTAATCTCAATGACTCAATCTTATTAATCTAATCTAATCCAAATTCTAGATTCAGCATTTTCGAAATAACAAAAGTCCAAAATGCCTCAATAATCCAAAACATCATAATAATAACAACACTTATAATTGAGCATGATCATTAAAGAAAAAAAATACTACCGATCTCAGCTAGTCATCAATAAACATAATAAATAAATAAAGATATAGTATAAAAATTGTGAATACTTACGGAGGAATGAATCAAGTGACAGACAGACAGACAGAGAGACAGAGAGTGTTTTTTTGATAATAACTTCAATAATAATAAATATAATAATAATAATAATAAAACTGTAATCGGCAGAGAAATTAAGTGTTGTCAGAGAGAGATAGATATGAGAAAGAAATGCAGGGCAGGGGTGGCCTGGCCTGGATCCAAATCCAAATCCAAATCCAAATCCAAAATGGTGGAAAATAAAAACGCCTTTTTCGTTTTATATCATCCCCGCCCGACACACAACCAACCTACGCAACACAAAAACTCCCTTTTTTTAAATAAAAAAATAAAAATAAAAATAAAGTGATTTTGACTTTTTATTTTCTCTTTTAATACCGAAACTAACATATCACCCTTCAAATTTAATGGTGATTTATGGATTTTGTTTTTATATTTTTGACAATCATAAAATGTTTATTTAGAGACGTTTGAACTCGATTTTGTTTTGAGTCTTTTGACAATCATAAAATGTTTATTTTTTATTTTGTAAGGTGTGAATTATTACTGGAGGTGAAAACTCATTCAGGCCCACCATAATTAGTTAAATATATGTAGTCACCCTTGTTCAACCCCTGACCTCTTGTGAGAAAAAAGACCCCCCTTGCCACTAGATCATTTGGTAATGATTATAAAATGTTTATTTAATCACCGACTCTAACAATTTTAAAGTATATTTTGTTTGGTATATTTTTTTCAAAATGAGTATCAATTTCGGGAAGTGATATTTAGTAAGGGTGAGCATGGGTCGGTTTTGGCCCAAAACCGAAACCCAAACCGAATCTATCGGTTTTTGAAAACCAGGAACCGTTGGATTCGGTTTTGGTTCGGTTCGGTTCGTCGGTTTTACGGTTCAGTTTGGGTCAGTTTTCGGGCTTTTTATTTAATTATTGAAGTATATCATCATTTAGTTTAACCAAGAGTACTAACCAAGAAAATCAAAAGTACTAACCACCAGATAGACGTTTTCACTTGTTTGAAACCTCTGTGTAATATATATGCAATATGTGGCCAAATCTCTTGAGTTGATAATATATACCTCTATATACTAACAACATTCCGATGTATGTATAGTATTCTCCAACAAAGAAAATTTGAACTTTTGCAAAACTTAAAATTAAAAAGATATATAGCTGCCATCTACATTATTGGGCAAATTATGTTTAACACTAAAATATATAAAATATAAAATAAATTAAAATATACATGGTTTCGGTTCGGTTCTGTTTTGTCGGTCGGTTTTTGCATATGAAACCGAAACCCGAACCGATCCGTTCAGTTTTTTGAAAACCAAAACCAAACCAATCGGTTTGGTTCGGTTTTCGGTTTTTCGGTTCGGTTTTTGCTCACCCCTAATATTTAGGTATCAAATTCTTTTAAAAGTGATATGTATATACAACAAAAATTCTTCATACACAACTATATACATACATATAGAGAGAGGAAGAAAAAAAATAGTGTGTTTGTATTTAGATGTATGTGTGTTCTCTTAATAAAAATGTGGAAAAATATATGATTTGCAGTTATATAGTGAGACGTTTTCAAAATCTATTATTATTAAATTTAAAGCCAATAAATAAAATTAAATATTATTTATAGTTGTGGCCTTCGGAAATTGACGCACTATAAAAGCCAAAAAGACTTTTTGTCAAGCATTTACTATGATTTTTATTTATATCAACCAAGATAATTGTCACAAAAGTAAATATACATGTCTTTTACTATTCAAAAAATTGTCACCAAAGGTAGGTAATATAAAAGTCCTTTT
The DNA here is from genome assembly GCA_025447715.1 of Asclepias incarnata. NCBI lineage: Eukaryota > Viridiplantae > Streptophyta > Magnoliopsida > Gentianales > Apocynaceae > Asclepias > Asclepias incarnata. The sequence goes on from JAOEHQ010050489.1 coordinate 8,646, forward strand.
AACAAATGCGAGTATCTAATATTATGATTAATTTCCAATAAATGTGTCTTTTTGACAATATTATGTTTAAATGTCATGATCTAATAATTAAGCCAAATAGCCCGTCTAGCTCAGTTGGTAGAGCGCAAGGCTCTTAACCTTGTGGTCGTGGGTTCGAGCCCCACGGTGGGCGATTTGCTTTTTTTTTTTTTTTTAATCCTTTTCAAAAGCTATACTCTGTAACAAATGCTGTATGAATATGAATTTGCCACAAAAATACCGTAAGTTAAAACCTTAGGAAAAAAAAACCATTCTAGTGGGAACAGCTCATATTTTATTTCAAAAAAAGAAGAGAAAACTCATTCTTATACTGTATCCCTCGTATGCTACAAAAGCAAAATAAATCAAAATCGTCCCCCCTCTTTTCTCCCGAAAAGAATAGTGTGCCGCCTATTCGCCATCTTTCCATACTTCTCGAAGAAGTTGATATCTTACAATAGGCCTTCCACCTTTGGGTAACCATTGTTGTCCTTTTGTACTCGAGGAAACCCGAGAGCCGTCTGTGAGGATTGACGCCAAGGGTGAGTCGAGCTCATCAAGCTCATCATCACTAGTGTGGGATTTCTTGAGCACTGATGATGAACTTCTTCTTAAAGATTGGGGTCCAACTGTGCTGATTATGGCTGCAAGAGAATGTGATGGAGGTGGTGTGTAAGCCGGTGGAGGTGCAATGCATGGAAAGTTTATAACAGACCCTTCAGATGCCTCTATTTCGTCATCCTGCATCTTAAAATGCATATAAAGTTGTAAGGAAACGGAGTTCAAAACACACTATAAAAACCCAGCTCGACCAAAACTGGCAATCGAGGCAGAGTCTACTATTTCAACCCATTTACTTATGAGTGTTTCATTCTATAACAGGCCAAATTTATAAATAAAAAAGGACAATGCAAGTGCAGGCTGTATTCATTTTTCCTTTAAACTTTTAAAGCCACACATGAATGGACATGCTTTCATTTATACCAAATTATGCAAAATATATGCCGAAAAATTGTATAATGAAACTGATGAAATAATAGTACTAATAACAATTTACATTGTAAATACAAAAAACCAATTTTACTCTTCCAAACAGCCCTTCAATAAGAAAACGATGCATTAAATGAATGGTATCATTGGTTTTTCACATTTAAGTTATTACTTATTCTACTTTAACTTCTTAAAGCTAGGAATAACTTTGTCATTTACATTTTACAATTTTCCAGTACACAGTTTGCAGGAATTGTGCAAACAAAATTTAAATATTGGGTGGCCTATAGAGTTTTTCCAATTATTGGAACATGTTGTAATCATATTTGACACACTACTATTAAAAATCGGCGACAAATTTTATGGGGCATCCCCTCCTGTATAAAGTGTTTTGTTTCGTTACCATATCATCCATCTGACCTAACCTCCCAGTAAGAAAAAGTGATGAGGTCGATTCTAAAAACAAAGATTAGAAGTCACCCTTCAAACTTAAAAAGGCTTGAAAAATGAGGTAAACAAAACACTTTGTTTTTCAGATGTCCAAATATATACACTTGTGCACTTTCCAAATCCAATAAGAAGTAGTCAGTCACTTCATAATTTTATTCAACTAAATATTATCAAACTTTGATTATAATTCACTATTAACATTATACTGCGTGGAAGCATAAATGTTAAAACGATGAATAGGCATATACCAACCTCTGCATCGAGGGCCTCAATAAGTGAATTGGGAATTGGGTTTGGAGAAAACTCATCTGGCACGAAACTGAAAACAACCCTCCTGATCAATGCAATAGATAACGTTGGGCAAACCTGGGGAAAAGGAAAAGTAACTTACATTAAATAAAGAATATGAATTGGTATGAACGGATACAACGAACAAAAGAACCTACAAAAGATGGTGATAGTTATACCTCCTTCCTAGTGGACTTATCTGCAAGCATTTCAAAAGGAAGCATCATGAGGTCACTCAATGCATGGAGTAATCGAAAAGCCTTAAAAGATGTATCAAACTCTTTCTTTTTGTCTAGAAGATCATCACTATCATCATGATTGTCGTTATCCTCAATGCCAAATAGATCCGTAAGCCATCTAGACCATGTCCCAATCTGGTAACATAGATTTGGAATTTACAGTTAAAAACAATAAGTTCATAAGGAGATAAACTTTGACTTTAAAGGTCAAATGAACTACCAACTTGATAAGTATGTTAACTTTTATAAAAAGCACCACAAGCAGTAGATGATCTGTGTCATTTTAGTAATAAGATACTTATGAAAATTTTAGCATCTATAAAGTGTTATTTGTCTTCGAAAGTCAATGTTCATACATTTTTTCCCAAAATCAGAGGTATCATTATGGATAAGGCTAGATTGTAAAAGCTTTTGGCTTTGCAGAGTTTAATTCATGAATTGTATGTAGAGGTGGTCATTTCGGCCAATATACCTATGAATGGGTCGATGCTGGCTTTGTTTTATTGCTAACAGATCGAACAGGTAGAATTAGTTAAAAACGAAACAGGTCAAATGGGCTGGAAGGTGTCCAGAAAAATTTTTATAGCATAAAACCTCCTAAATCATTTTATTCAAAAAGTTAGATTATTACTAATACTCTAATTGGTTATAGTTTAACATAGTGTGGTCATATTTCACACCCTATTTGTATACAAACAACTATTTTTTTGGACTAGTGTTTAGGGCCAACTAAACACGACCCATTTTTACCCGTTATCAAACCCACCCATCTACCCATTTTTTCACCTATAACTGTGCAGTTTAGCACTCACAGTGTTTTTCAGTTGAGCACCGGCTCCAAAGCTTGATTTTCCAGAAGGGATGGGAAGGACCCTCAGGTCACCAATGGGATCTGATAATGGATCTGTTGGCATTTCTTCAGCTGACTCACGAAGAATAGCATTAAACATTGCAACATCCAGTCTACCCACCAACTGTTCCATCACCTACAGCCAAAGTAGAGTGAAACTTTTATATTCTTACCACTCCATTATTGGGCAAATGAAATATTTAACAAAATAATGGAAATTTACCATCCAAACATAATCATACCAGTCTAGGCAGCACAGGTAAGCAACCACATTCATGGCCCTCGGCCCGGGTAGGACATAGTCTTTCACATGCATCTCTGAAAGCTTTCTTCCAGAGTTCAATAGAAAAGTTCCCTTGTTGATTACCCAACCCGTTTTTACTTCCAGACGTTTTCTTTGAAGTTAGACCCATCATTTTGCCATTGGCATTGGTGGCCGCTGATTGCATATGTGGAGTAAGGGTCTACAAAAAGTGAAACCAGAGTTAATTACAAAGAACAAATGTGACAGAATGGGTGCGTCAGATAATGCTTCAAGCATGTACTTTTAGCATGGGTTGGGTAAAAATTTTCTTCTTTTTTTGGTAATCGCGATGTCTGACAAAAACTCGATCCCAGTAAAGCTCTTGAAAAGAGACTGTCATGGTCACACAAATATGGTCATTCTTTTCTCTTCTTTTGCACTAGCCAAGGTTTGAACCTAAGACCTCTAATTCCCAAATCTTTATCTCAATGTAGATAACCACCTTGACGGATGACGACCATTGGTGGTTGTTTCCTTCTGTTTCCATAATAACTATAGAGGTAATATGGATTATAAGTATTATATTACTACATAATAATCTACATCGGAGGAACACTTTTGGGCAACTTTCAACAGGTTTCCATTTTAGCCAAATCTAATGTTTCACCCAAGTGACCCATTATAGATAAAACATAATCTAAATATAAATGGGTCGAAATTGCTTCCTTTAAGAATGAGCTATATGAAATGTAAAGAGTTAAGGAAAGTATTTTCAGGGTTCAACCTGCCACCACACAGACTCGATGATTCGAGAAAACAACCAAGCTTCAACCTTTCCTAATGCAATTATGAATGTTTGTGGGTCCTGCCAGTCATCAGGTACTTTCTTTGAACCTTGTTTGTGTTTTACGGTAGATCGAGCATCACGAAGTGACGATTCTCCAACATTCTGTGAGACAATTGCCCTCAACATAACCGAATTTGACAACCAGAAAGTTAACCTGCACAAAAGATACACCAGATTTATAAATTTTACAACACATGTCCAAAATTTTCATTTGAACAGTGAATCTGCATATGGTTTAAGATAAATGTTCGTCTATCAACCAAATGTCTTAAATATCCATAACTAATGACAACAAAGGAAAAGCTTGGGCACCTACATAACCATATTCATTCTAGTGATGACAATGTGACAAATAGTTTTATATTAGTAATTTAACATATAAAATGTAAGGGAGTAAACAACTGCATAATTTTCAGTTTCCACACTAAACTATATTAGAGCTATGATATTCACAGGAAACCGGAACATAATAATTTTAATGCGGACCTTGGAACATCATTTCCACATGATTTGGAAACCAAAACAAGTCCAGAGATAATAGCTCTAGCTGCATTTACCCTTCTTTCTTGATCCTTTTCTTTGAAAGCATGTAAATAGAATCTAGATAAACGTCGAGCAGGGGCATGGACCTTATTTGTGGAACTTCCGTGCTCGGCCACTATAGAATAGAGTCCAGCCTCAATAGCAGCAGTTTCCCTTAGCTCTTCTTCAAGCATCTCTATTCTAGACCTATCATGACTTTTACCGTTCAAAGATTCACTTTTTATAGCTCCAGTTTCAGACGAGTCATTATTAGTCCGAATAACTTTATCTTTATCTGCCCTATTTGGGCTAGCAACAGGAAGCCCGTTTCCAGAAAACCCACCAGCTTTAGGTAACTGAACCGATTTCAAATGCTTTAATTTATTACTTGACACACCACTTCCTTGTCCCCCAGGTGGTTTTCTATTAGAAACAAGAGTGTTGCTCCTTAATTTATCTTGCTTTCTTGAAGCCAAAAATTTACCAACAAGATTGTCTTCTGAGAACTGCTTTTTCTCTTCTGCAGTTCTTTCATCTTGCTCACTCTCAGATTTTGCACTTTGATCATGCAAAGATTCAACATTTATTGGAGTTTTACTAACAGAACTACTTATAACAGGTTGTGGATTGTCTTTTATGTCTTCTTGAATTCCATGGATTCTGCTTTCAGGTTCCAAGGTTCTCGTATGAGTCTTAGGCTCTATCGTCTTATTGTGAGAACCCATGGTTGAGAAAGATGATTGAAGAAATGGGGCAGGAGCAGTATGGTCTTTTCGAACTGTTGTCATACTTCTTTCGGGAGGTTTCGAAGAAGTATTAGTTGGAGGATCCCCTCCCAACGGAAGAACATGCCGCTTAACGTTACCTTGCTTCTTGGCATCCAAAGGATCCTGCATGCCAACTTAAATTATTTACAGAAACGGAAATAGTGAAACAGCTTCAGTTTGATAAATAAATCAAACTGAAGTGAAAATTCAACCAATTTACAGTTAAACACTCGATTTGGGTTATACTTTGTCTCTACAAGTAAATTAAATTTAAAAAGATTTGCTAAATGGGAACAGGTTATGAGGTTAAGCGGGTAAAAGTGGTTGCAAGTAACCCAAAGTGTATTCGAAATGAATAGAAGGAGAACCTCTACAGTCATATTATTTCTGACTTCAGATTATCATTGTAAGTTTATAACACTATAAATATCTTACTGATATTCAACTTATTACTTATCTTAAAAACCAAAAAAGTGTGGGTGTAATGGCACCACCCTTTTTGACCCGTTACCCAATTTGACCGACCCTCCAAATCTCCAATATAGTGCATCAGGGTACCTTGTGATGTGAATATGATGAATTTGTATAATCGTCATCATCATCGTCATCGTCATCTGTAAAAGCAGCTATTCCCAGTTCACTGTCATTTTCTTCGTTTGTTACTTCAGAAGCAGATTCTTGCCCATACTTATCCAACGAAGATTGCTTCGATAAGCTACTCCTAGATGAATTAGTCTCGTCTTTTTCATTTGACTGTATATTAATATATAAAACAGGTTCTACTACAGATTTCGAACTCTTCTTCCAGATGAATGGGAGGCTAAGATTCAATACATTGTCAATGATCCCATAATCACCAAGATTAATTATTGCTGACCCTAATAGCTCATCTTTATTTGGTTTATCCTTACGAGGCTGATACAAGTGGAACTCCAAATAATTTTTTTGGAATTTATCCCGATCCCTTTTATCCCTACGTAATATCAATGGAAGTATGAAAGATTTGTTGAACTCAATCGTGGAATCTATAACATCAGGGGATAGAAAACCTGACACTTGATCCCCATTTTCCCACTGTAGTGCTAGAGCTTGACTTGATGGTAACCAAGGCTTGATCTCGTGTACATGAACTAGATAATTTACTTGAACAGAACCGTCTTTCCGATGCTTAGACCTCAGACCAAGAACCATTTTTTTTTGCCAGATATCCTTCGTTAGAAATCACAATGCATCTATTTAAAAAAAAAAAAAACTTTAATCAGAACTTCAATCAGAGTAATAGATTTAGGACATTATGTATACATTTCCATTTTAAGCAACTTTACAAACACTTGATATGCATCCAAAGTATGGATCTTTATATAAAACCCAATTAAGAAAAGAAAAAAGACTTTTTTGAAAAAAGTCAGATTTTATGATAAAGCCAAGTTATGAGCACTAAACTTGAAAAACCACAAAAATTTAGCAAAACCCCATATGAAATCTGAATCTTGAATCAAAACAATGATGGATATATCTCAAAAAGATGAAGTTGATTTGAGCTGAAATAGGAAATAAGGGATTAAGATATACATATACTGATATGTACATATATACATGTATACATGCAATATAATGATATACTGTAATATACTGATAATCAAATCAAATCAGTAAAGAAACATATATGAAAAAAGCCCAGAAAAATAATGAGAAGATGTAGCTAAATAAATTTTAAAAAAAACATAAGAAATAACTAAGGTGGTCAGTACTCAGTATAAGATATAAAATGCTGATGATGATGATGACATGATTAACTGAAAAAAAAATATTAAAAAAAAAAGATTTACCAAAATAGATAGATTATTTTAGGATGATATGATATTGTATGCTTTACTTGAGAGGTTGGAGATAGTTTTCGGTATGTGTACGAGAGAGAGAGAATGAATGTATGATTGAGATAAAGAAACAAGTTCAGCAAGGAAGACTTGATTGAGATTGAGATTGAAATTGAAATACACCTTTCTTTCAAAACTGCCTTTTTTTTTCTACACATGACGTTAAAGCTACAAGTAAAGTAAATCAACAAACGGTAAAAATAAAAATAAAAATAAAAAAGGGACAGTAAAAAGGATTGTAATGTAAAAACTAGCAACATTCTTTCTGCCGGTAATACCGTATGATTTTTGGATTTTGTCAATAATATCTATTTTTTTCATAAACTAATAATAATAATAACATCTTTAACATGCATAAAAACTATGGATACTGAGTGTGTAAAAGTATTGATATAGATTAATCAATGTTGTTCTGAAAGTACTAACTAAAGTTTATGAAATTATTTTGTAAATTTAATTTACATCAAAAATTAAATATTTTTAAAAAAATAACCAACCATCACGCATTGCACAAATATTATTCGAGTCATTATTAATACATGTCTTGGTCATAGTAAAATATTTTTGATACCAAAATTTTCTACAATATTCAACGATCCAACGTTTTTTAATGGCCAGCGCTAGAATCATTCTTATCTGTTCATTTTATTTTGAACTTTTAATATGTCATTTAAGAATTTTGCTAGCAATAACTTTAAAATATGGTTAAAATTTAAAAAGATGCTTTCTTATCATTTTGACAAAAGGATCATAACTAGTGAGTATTGTCCATAAAATTCTTGATTACACTAAACAATACCGTAATAAAATATGTACTTTTTGTAACAATGATTCCAAAGCTTTTATTTTTTTTAAAAATATGTAAAATAGCTGGAACAGCGGCTAGAGTTAGAAGGTGGTGTTTTGTTTTAGGAGATGGTAAATGTACCATCAATTTTGATTAATTTACCACAATGTGCAAATATGATAGCAGATTATACAAGTGGATGATACGTGAATGTGGTAGTTTTATTAAAAGGTATGTTACTAGTATTATCTTTCCTTGTTTTAACTCTGCTGGTACAAGTCTTTTTTTTTTTAATTTTAAATATCATAGTTTTAAATAAACTCTTAAAAATATGATAAGAGTCCTTGCCAAACACACCCTAGCTAGTATACGTGCATGTCAAAGATGAAAATGATTGAAATTGAACAAAATAAAAACTAAATAGTTATTATAATTACAAAAAAGTCCTTGAAACTGCATATGTCACTATCGGGAAGTGGTTAGGTTGATAAGAAAAAAAGTCAAAGGAATTTGTTGAAGCATTCACGTCGTCGATGAGATCAGCTTCAATTTCGCGGTGCTCAAATTTTAATATGTTATATCTAGTCCTATATCAGGATATGTATGTTAGATATCCGTGCAATACGACGGCGGTGGCGGTAACGGCGGTGTGGCGGTGGCGGTGATTGGTGGAGATGACGGGGACTATTGGTAGCGGTGTCTAGTGGTGTAGGCTGATGTAAAATATAATTGATGTAAAAGGTGACAGTGAAGATATTTTAGAAGATAAGGGTTTATGGTGTAAATAAGAAAATAAGGTTTTAAGGTGTAAATTAGTTCATTAAGGGCAAATTGGGTAATTTCTTATAACTCCTTCTAAAAAGAGGGTTCATTAAGGGCAATTGGGTCATTTCACATATCTTTTTTTCAACACTTTCCAAAAATAAGAGGACTTATAATTTTTATAAAGTAGTATAAATGATAATAATAACTAGTGGGTCGTGACGTATTGTGTGGCTTCAATTATCGTGTTTATATTTATTATGGATATGGTTTCATTATTTTCATTGTAAACTGAAGTGACAATGAACCTGTCAAAAAAATAAACATATTAAACAAACGGAAAAAAAATGTTAGTTATAAACTGAAGTGACAATGAATCTGTCAAAAAAGAAACACATAAGAAGAAGAAACAGTTTATTTTAAAAAGAATTTTTTATTTTTCAAAAAATAACTTTTTTTTCAAAAAAATTATTTTCCAAAAAAAAAATAAAAAATTAGGACCATTAAAGATATCCATTTTCCAAGGATTTGTGTGTGTAATTTTTTTTTTTAACACAATTGGCTCAGCTTCCATCCTTATTTCAAACTATTGACCCACTTAATATATTTATGGGTTTTACCCTCGATGCTTGATTGCTTTCTTTGGCAAACAATGATATAATTAGTAGCTTAACACTGAAAAACCTGAATTGTAACGTTAAAATCATAAAAAGTACAATCAAGCACAAACTCAAATCAGTAAAAATATGATAAAATGATAATTTTCTTCTTTAAAATTCTCTTTAACTTCCTCCACATAGATAAGAATTTAACCTCTGCCAAATAAGGCGTATATAATAACATTGATCCCATTTATATTTGTTTATAGGAAAAATATTATTCTCTTTTTTTAAGGCATGAAAATAACAATTTTTTTCTATAAAATCTTTTAAATATCCAACACTTTTAAGTTAATCCAATTATTCTCCTTTACTTATCAAATGTAATTTTCTTCTATAAAATTCTATTAAACATCCTCCACTTCTAAGTGTAATCCAATTATTCTCCTTTAGTTTTTCCAAATGTAATGATTGTATGATTAGAAAATTATTTAGGCGGATTTGATAAAAAATAGACTTCTGGTAAGAAAAACTTTGTCTAACAAGGTTTTCGTTATCGACTCATTGCTATAAGAGCAACTCCAATGGTATAGGTTTATAAACTAGACATGTCATCAACTTACCAATAATTAGATGTAAATTGTCCAAATTGCCCTTAATGATTAAATTACACCATCAATCATTTATCTTCTAAAATATCTCCATTAACCCTTTTACGTCAATTACCTACACCAATCGACGCCGCCGCCACGACCACCATCACTCGCCGCCACTACTAACAGCCACTGCCATCACCACCGGTCGTCACCACCACCACACCGTCGCCGCCGCCACCGCATTGTGCGGGTATCGTGCTAGTTAAAGGAAATGTATGTGAATGGTACCTATTTTGTCATTATATGCATTTTAAATATATATTTCAAATGTATAAAACAAAAAACAAAAATGGTGGTAGAAGGAGCGGTTGTGGAGCTATTTATTGTGGATTTGGAGACATGGATTTGTTTTATTTTGTTGGATTTGATTTGTTTTGTGTATATGGATTTGATTTTGTATATAAATACCAATACCAAATAATTTTTTCTTGTTTTTTGTTTTTTTTTTTTTACTTTTGGTTTTCTTACATAAAATAAATATATGTATTCGATATTGCAAACTTTTGAATGTAGTTGTGCTATTGCCTTTTAATAAATATATATTTGATTACTCGCCATGTGGAACCATCCCGACTTCGTCACGTGTCATACCATGTAAACAGCCCGCAAAACCATGTATACTAAACAAACTTAGGCTTGGATGAAGTGGCAACTTTTGAACGTGGTTGTAGCAGTGCCTTAAATAAATATATTTGTGTTTTTATTTTATATTTTTTTGGGTTTTTTTAACATTAAGTTATACGGAATTATTAATATGGGATTAAACACATTTACAATGTTAAGTGGTATTGTCTTTAAAGAAGAAAATATGCAAAAACGATAACCGCAAAACTATATATACTTAACATACTAAATATTTAACAAACCTGACATTGGATGGAGTGACAACTTTTGAATGTGGTTGTGACATTGTCTTAAATAAATATATTTTTGTTTTCTTTTTTGGGTTTATTTTAACATTATGTTTTACGAAATTATTAATATAGTAGAAAACACATTTACAATGTTGTGTTTGTGGTATTGTCTTTAATAGAAGAAAACGCATAAAAACGGTAATTACGGCCCCGCAACGCGGGGTTTTCAGAACCTCCTAGTTCACTCTCAAGCATCAACTTTAAAGTCTATATTTGCTCTCGAACAAGAAAGTGCACAAGGCTACTTAAAACACTAGAATTTCTTTTACATATTAAATATAATAATAATAATCCGACACCGTTGTATATTTCAAAAATCGGCCAACACCATCAAAATGTTTAGTGGTCAGGTGTATTGATGTCTTTACATATAATTGTTGAACAACTTATAAAATAACCGAGATTCTCGTCAGATTCACCCGATCATTTAGTTAAGATTCTCGTCAGAGTCACCTAAGTAAGCAATAATTACCAAGCCTACTTGTACGATTTAATCTTAAATTATAGTTAACTGAGATTCTCGTCAGATTCACCCAATTAATTAATTATCAAAAACAACTAGCATGGTACCCGCGCAATGCGGCGGCGGCGGTGGTTGGTAGTGGTGACGGCGTTGGTGGTGGCAGCGGTGTGGTTATTATTGTAAAGGTAATTGATGTAAA
>JAOEHQ010050500.1:0-20116 GCA_025447715.1 Asclepias incarnata
TTATCTTGGAGGATTCCGCACTCCAACATAACTATAGCAATCCTGTTAACGATCTTAGTTACCAGGGGACTTACAATTTTCATGGGTTTTCTTTCTCAAACACAAGACTGGAGTTGCTGAGTGCATTATCAATTTTATCAAGAATGCTGAAGTCCTTTACAAGAGGCTAGTCAGGCAGCTTAGGAGTGATATTGGACCTGAGTTCAGGAATTAAATCTTAAATTCTTGCTGCACTAGTAAAGGTATTTATCAAGCTACTCAGCTGCAAGAACTCCACAACAGAATGGTGTTGTAGAAAGAAGGAACAGAACATTAATTGAAGCTGCAAGATCAACGATGGCTCAAAATGGTGTAAAAAGTCATTTCTGGGCTGATGCAATTCACACAGCTTGCTTCACCCAAAATCAATCCCTTATTGTGAAAAGACATCAAAAGACTACATATGCATTACTAAAAGGAAGAAAGCCAGAAATTGGTTTCCTAAGCATGTTTGGCAGTCCTTGTTACATCTTAAATCAAGTAACTTGAGTCATTCACATCCAGATCATTAATATTTGGAATACATATTATGCAAGGAGACATTGCTTTTGCTAATTCGATTTCACAAAAAGATCATCTTGGGAAGTTTGATGAAGGAATTTTCTTGGGATACTCTACCATGATGAAATCCTGCAAAGTCTATAACAAAAGAACGAGAACAATTGATGACTCTATACACTTAAAGATTGATGAAGGTAATTCTCGTTCAAACAACTCAGATCCAAAAAATGAAGAATTCAACTATGAAAAGTTGGTTGTTCCAGAGAATGATCCTCCTGCCAATCCTCTAGATCAGACTGACGATGCTCAAGCTAAGGGGGAGCAAGTAATTGATGATGAGGAAGAAGCAGTTTTAGTCCAATCAATTGCTCAATCCGAGTCTACTTCTTTAAATATATTTGAGCAAGTTTCATCTAGTGATCCTCCAATTGATACAAATGTTGAAGTACTGGTGAATGAACTTTCTATAGTTCAAGCTGATCTGCCTACCACTTAAGCTGATCATGCAGAAACTTCAAATTTGGAAATGTCAAATGTCCAAGCTGATGGTGTTCCTACTCATGTGACAAAATGGACAAGGAGTCATCCAATGGAGCAAATCATTGGTGATCCTCTTACTGGCGTGAAGACAAAAAGGAAGACTACAAGCAATTTCTGCATGTTTGTCAACTTTGTGAGTAAGATGGTCCTACCAAGATCGAATAAGCTTTCTTAGATCCATCTTGGATTAATGTCATCCAAGAAGAAATGACATAGTTTGAAAGAAACAAAGTATGGAAGTTGGTTCCTAGATCATCGGTAAAACTGTGATTGGCACCAAGTGGGTCTACAGGGAAAAAAATGGATGAAAGGGGAGTTGTGACAAGGGATAAAGCAAGACTAGTAGCTCAGGGTAACCGACAAGAAGAAGGAATTGATAATGATGAGACTTTTGCTCCTGTGGTTAGACTAGAGGCAATAAGGATGTTCTTAGCTTACTCTGCTCACAAGGGTTTTAATGTCTATCAGATGGACGTTAAGATTACATTTCTAAATGTGAAGTTGCAAGAAGAAGTCTATGTTGAACAACCTCCAGGTTTTGAAAGTTCAAAGTCTCCTACCTATGTCTACAAGCTTGATAAAGCTCTATATGGTTTGAAACAAGCTCCAAGAGCATGGTATGACACTCTTTCAAAGTTCTTGATAGCAAGTAAATTCAAAAATGGTACTGTTGATAAGACTCTTTTCATTAAAAAATTGGTGATGATATTCTGCTTGTGCAAATTTATGTAGATGACATAACTTTTGGGTCTAGTAGTGAAATATTATGCAAAAAGTTTTCTGAGCTTATGTCCAATAAATATGAAATTAGTATGATGGGAGAATTGACATATTTTCTAGGATTACGAGTTAAACATACTAAAAATGGAATTTTCATAAATCAAGGAAAATATGTTAAGGATCTTCTTTCGAAATTTGGTTTAAAGGACTACTCTGCAATCAAAACATCTATGGGTGCTGCTACTAAGCATGATGAAGACATTGATGGGAAATCTGTTGACATCAGAACTTATAGAGGCATGATAGGTTATTTACTTTATTTGACTACTAGTAGACCTGACATTATGTTTGTTATATGTCTTTGTGCAAGACATCAAGCTTGTCCTATAGAATCCCATCTGCATGCTGTTAAGAGGATATTTAGATACCTTGTAGGTTGTCTCTAATCTGGGTCTTTGGTATCCCAAAGACTCTGGATTTAATCTAATTGGGTATTCAGATTCAGACTTTGCAGGTTGTAAGATTGACAGGAAAAGTACATCAGGTGGTTGTCAATTCCTTGGTAATAGGCTTGTAAGTTGGTCTAGCAAGAAGCAACATTCAGTTTCAATATCTACTGCTGAAGTTGAGTATGTTGCAGTTGGTAGCTGTTGTGCCCAAATTTTGTGGATGCAAGATCAGCTTGAAGACTATGGTGTTTCTGCTTCAAAGACTCCTATATTCTGTAAAAACACAATTGCCATTGAAATTACCAACAATCTTGTGTTGCATTCAAGGACCAAGCACATTGACATAAGATATCAGTTCATAAGAGATCATGTGATGAAGGAAGATGTTGAGCTACATTTCATTCCTACTAAGAATCAGTTGGCTAATTTGTTCACCAAGCCATTGGATGAGGCTAGGTTTAATTATCTTATTAGTAAGATGGGCATGTTAAATATCTAATGTTTTTTAAGCTGTGTTGGAATCAGTTTGATCCATTACTTGGATGTTTTTACATGTAAAAAGGTAAGCTGAGCTGACTCAGATTACTACCCCAACTAAGATTTTGTACTTAGTATTATCTTAGTAAAAAGTAATCTGAGCTGACCCTGCTTATTTGGTTCAAGCTGTGTTGCAACGTATCTTATTTCATTTGAGATATTTAATTTATGTCGTAGTAAAATTATCTACATCTCTCCTATGATTGATTGACACGTGTATCTGGTAACTAACGGATCGACAGTTACTGAAAAAGGTACTCTCCACCACTTGTCTCAACCAATCACATTATTTCTATCTCCAATTTTCAAATGACAACTGTTGGGCGCCTGTAAATATTTTATATATTGTACAAATATCCCAAATTCTCATTCCACTTAATCATCTCTCTCTCTCTCATTCTTCTTAAGCTATGTTTAAGAAACCCTAAAATATCAATCAATTACATTCTCATTTAATTTTATCATCAATCAAATGGCTTCATCTTCATCCATTCCTCAAACTATTCAATCCTTCTCCTCCAGTTGTTATTCTTCTAATGAAGAAGAGAACTACCCAACACCTATAAATGCATCAAAACTTTTGCCATATCAGGTTGGCAATAAAGTGGTTGTTTGCCCATCTACACTTCAATCACACAAGATTAAAATTGTTAATCTTGTGTTTGCTAATGTGGATCCTCCTTCATGGGCAAAGGGATATGATGACATAGTTGCTTTCCTATGGCATCATCCACTTCAAAAGATCTTGTGCGAACAGCTAGCTTGGGTGTTTCAAGATCTTCTTTGTGAGTTCTGGACAAGTTGCAAAATTGGTGTCACTTAACATGAACAACCAGCTATTACAGGTACTATCCTAAATGGCTCTACTATAATTTTAAATTCTGTTAGGCGACTCAAAACTGCCTTTGAATTAGAATATAAACCAGATAGGATGTATAAACAAGTTGTGTCTCATTTGACCGCTAAAACTATTTTGGAAGATTTTGGTTACACTTGAGATATAGCATCGGTTGTCAAACTTAAGAACTTAACTGGTATATGGAATTATTTTCTAAGTACAATTATGAAATCTTTACAAGTTAAGTCTGACATTTTTGACCAACCTAATGCTCTTGAAATGCAAATATTTTATTCAATGGTGTATATGGAAGAAGTAGACCATGCCTCGATGATTTTCAATGACTTAGTTAGTCGAGTCAATAACAAGGGTCTTACCATACCCTATGGTAGGATTCTTGCCCTCATCATTGAGATTTCTCTCAAGAATGACTACAGCTTGGCCACTGGTCAAACTGTTGAGGTTAAGGCTATAGCTAACTCAATTTATAGTCTTACGGAAGTCCAACAGGAGTTACTCCAAGCTTTGAGGATCTACTTAGATGCTTGCAGGAAAAAGGAGCAAAATGAGGCTCAATCTGACTCTGCAACATTTTCAGAGCCTCATAATGAAAAGGTGGAATATAAGGACGATCCTATTTCAATCCAAGTTGAGGCAGACCAGCTTGTAAATCAGGGGTTCACAGGAGCACAACTTTTAATCTTCCTTCTTCACCCACTCCTCTTATCTGGTCTTTGCAACCATTGGAGGGTGAAGAGTTGGTTACAACATCAACCACTCTAGCCACACCCTCCTTGTCATCTTCAAAACTCAAAACTGCAACCCACACTAATAAGTTCTCTATACCGCTTAGTGCTTCGAAAAAGAAAAGAACCACAAAAGGTAAACCTGCCAGAGCTTCAGGAAGAGACAAACTAAAAGTTGTACTCGAAGTGTCCCGGGATGTAGGCCAAGCTAAGGAAAGTTCGCAAGTTGACCCTGCATCTCGAGCTGTTACAGCCGAACCACCTAGCCCATCTATACTCTCCAAAAAAGAGTGTAGACGAGACAAAGGGATCACCTGATACTACCCATCCCTCCAAAAAAGGCGAAGGCATTAAAAGACAGACCTCCTCCCAAAGTCATACTGTGTCCAAACCTTCATCGCCATCATCATCCTCCTAACAAGATGATGCTATCATTAAAGGGACAACAATGGATCCAGCCCAGATCCGGGTAGAGTCAAAAGTCTGTGCACAAACTTCCAATTCATTATACAAGAAAATCCTTGTACTCTGAGTCTGCACAAGTTGTCAATGCCTCTTCTATGTCACAAGAAAGGGTACAGGCTTCTCAATCTGTCCCTAAGGATTCTATGGTGCAACAACACTCTTCAGATGAAGGGCTACCATTTACCCTTAACATTACATCTACATCATCTGTGTCTGCACTTGTTCTTGAACAAGGGGAGGATGTAGATTATATGTCATTCTATAAGGATGTCATGTTAGCCCCATGTACAGTAATGGGAACCATCAGTGCTCCTCATGAAGCTGATGAGAACATAATCACTATCTCTGGAAGTGACTATGCATTTGATGATATGTCTGCCCATCCATCCTCAAGGGATGATCTGATGGATGTTGACAGTGGTAAAGTTGATCAATATGATGATCAACTAGTATCCACTGTCCCTTAGCTTGAATTAAATGTTAATTCTCCTCAAGTTGATGATAATATCATCATTTCCACCACTCCACCTCATGAGAATCACTCTCATGAGGAAATACACTTTAATACTCTTTCCCTTCACCTCCTAAATCTCCAAAATGAAACTGAACCTCAAGACTGTAGTGTGACACAACTTCTTTTGCAAGGTGATGTTCTTGAGGCTGATAAGCCCATTGCAAGTTCCTCCCAAGCTGCTACACCCTTTCTAATGGATGTGGTCAGACAGCTCATTGAGCGCTCAACTTTTAAAGTTGAGAGTTCAAAGCTGTCTACAAGCTTGGAAAATGTCAAAAAGGACAGAGAATTGACGGATGGATCTATTAAGTTGTTGCAGCAATCCCATGATAAACATGTGGTAAAATCTAATGATGAAATCCAGAAGCTGCAACGACAACAAGCCAAGCTCACAGAGGTACTTCGTGGCATAACAAAGAATGTAGATGATTTGAAGTCTAGCCATGAAACTGCCATGTCACAGGTTGATAAAATGCTGGAAAGGTTTGCTGCAAAGGTCGCCACTGAGTTCAAAGATGCAAACAAAGTAACGATTCAATTGAAAGCTGAGCTCATGGGTGTATCTAAAGGATTGGTGGCCAAGCGAACTGCCATGAATAATGATATCCTCTCTCTGCACACTCAACACTGTGTCTCTAATTACAGACTAGATTTCATAAGGACTACATTGCATAAAGGGTCTTGTCCTCCATGATAATGACAAAAAGGGGAGAAGAGTAAGGGGGAGAAGAGTCAAGTTGAGAAAGATGTTGAAAATGAAGCTGAACAGTTTGAAAAGAGAAGACTTGAGAGTGAGCACATAGCAAGAGAAGCGGAAAAGCTGAGACAGTCTAACGATGAAAGAAATAAGGCCATTCAAGAATCCTTGTGCAGAGAACTAGTGGTGTTTTCTAAAGCTGGATCGTCTAGAGACAGCCTAGGTCTATCTACTCAGGGGGAGGTTGAAACTAAGATAGAAAGAGATCAAGGGGAAGGAGAAGAAGAAGTTTTTGTGGAGGTAATATGGAATGAAAAAAATATAGCTGAGGATGTGGTGGTGGAGGCAGAAAAGGAAGTTGAAGCTGAGCAACCTCCTAAATCAACATGTGCTCTTCAAATTGTTCCTCTATATAAGTTCTATAAAATGAAGATGGATGCTGATGTTCAAATATTGATTCTTTCAGAAGTAAATTTAAACATTCTACCAGCTGATCTAGTTCTCCCTTTCCATCCATCGTCTGGTGGTTCTTTGGGAGTCGTCGATGAACAAACATTAAATGCGTGGAGATGGTACTTGGCTACTCCTAGGTCATTGTCGCTTTCTATTGGGACAAAAATGCAAAAGGTACATCTCAGTTGATCTTATAATAAATGTACACACAAAAACAAGATGAAAATGTTGAATATAGTTTAACGTGTGCAATATAGTGACAGGTGGTAGAAGATGGTATGGTTGCTGCTAGGCAAGTTGATTGGAGCCTGGGGGCTGAAGATTTTAACAGGTTTGTTGTTGGCTGATGGTTACTTGTTTTCAGTTCGTCATTTTATATATATATATTTTTACATGTTTCACTTGCTAGAGGGATAACATAACCCAAATCTATCTATTCATAAGTAAATCAACTAAAACTGCTACGTTAAGTTACATGAATTCATATGCATTTCTTATTTCCAGATGGCTTACTATCGGTCGTCTAATGTCCTTGAGCTTGGGCGAGACATGCCTAATACATGAACACTGGCGACTGGTGAAAGAATTGGGAAGGCTAAGAACAGAGCGGCTCCAGTAAATGGAGCCAGCATCAAATAGGTAGCTACGGTATTTCAAAGGGCATGGTTTTGAATTTTGGTTCAAGTATCCGTGTAATACCTCACTCAACTATCTGGTTCTTCTATTGATGGCTCCTTTGTATCCTATGATGTTATTGGCTTTTGAGTTTTTCATTTCTTGTTAATTAAATCTTAGAAACTTGTGTTTGGAAGAATGAGTTTGTACATATTTTACTTGCCACAAGATGTAATGCCAAATTCCTTTGATTCACTGGAAGGTACTGAATGGGTGGATAATTAGTCAACTAGAGGGACAAAATGAAATTGGTTTGTAATATCATAATGTGTCAAATTCTTTCAGCTATGGCAGTCTGGATATCAACTTTTAATTCTTCTGGCGGAGGTTAATTAAGGTCCTGCAGCAGTATGACCAAGTAGTGGTTCACAAAGACAAGCTGCAGTCACTACTTTATGAGGAGTTCTTACTCATACCAAAATCGAAGAACCGACTCCTGCTAAATCACCTGGTATGTACTATCGACTAAAATATGCACTATCGTAATAATAATTTTAACAGGTTTTTCTACAGTAACCACCAGTTATAGAGGCAGTGATATGGACAGGCTGGGTAACGGGTCAATTTGGGTACTAAGGGATGGGGGAAAATGGGCCAAGTCAGATTAAGTTTTTTTTTTTGAAACACTTTATGTCCAAAATTTATGCTTACTATAACTTGCTGCTTACTTACTATATTCTTTATTTATGCGATTGTACCAGGCTATAGTGTTCAACTGTATGTAGCATGAAGCAAAGATTTGCAAGGAGGATTCAATATGTTATAATTGGAATGACAACTTTGTAGGCTACAATACAATTATTATAGTTATTGTGACATTGAATGTACTCTACCAGAAAATTGTTGCTGTCAAATGAAAATTGTTGCTGTAAAAAATGTATCAATGTACTAGACCTCTTGAGAGCTCATATAACATGACAGTTTTTCCAATTATAGTACGTTTACAGAAATACTTAATAGTTTTGTGGTAAATGATTAAAAATGTTGCATTTAAACTACAAAAGTGTTGTTACATCGTGGTAGTTAAGTGTACATTGCACTATAATAACAAGTGTTCAAGTACATTTTTGATTTGTTATCCAACATAACGATGCATAGTTTGACTTAGTCACGTAGATATAAATTTATTAAACGTGATAATATTTTAGTTATTTAATTATATGTTATTAAAATATTTACAACAAATTAAATAAATCTAACATTATACGACCCAATAATGAGTTGTCTTATTAATTTATGTTATATTAAACTTTAGCGAATAAGTATTCTATAAAACTGATGTATTATAATAATCCGCAAAAATAAGCAACCTATACAGGTTAAAATTATAAGTCACAATTATCAAGTGTTCTATTAAATTATGTTTTAATATGACCCTGACAAATAAGGGTACTGTAAAACTGATCTTTTATGACTTGAATATAAGTGTCCTATTATGTTATTTTAGGACCCCCGACGATCAAGTATCCTATTACATTACTACATAATGAAAGACCAATAACTAAATGTCTTATAAAGTACAATATTAGGATACTAATTTTAAGTGTCCTGTTAAGTTATATGATAATAGGACTCCAAACAATCATCCATCCTATTAAAAAGTTTTTTAAGACCCCAGTTTAATAGTGTATATTATAATAGGACCTTAAACACTCAGGCGTCTTACTAAATATCTTTTTAGGACACTATTTTAATAGCACCCCACACAAAAGGTCCTAAAAAGCCCTTTTTGTTGTAGTGATAGAGTGTCCATTCTGAGACAACTCCAAAGGTAGTAGAGTCCTCTTCAAGTGAAGATAATGTTGTTATTATCCAATAAATGATCAAGAAGAGGACTGCTACAACTGAAACTGAGTCAGCTCAGGTGGTGCCACAGACTCAGATCATCCTTCAAGCTGACAACAAAGCTGAGTTTATGGAAGCAAGAGCTAAAGAAAAGCGCATCACTATAGAAGAAGTATCAAACTAGCTAGTGGAGATTGAATATGAAGCTATGTTGAAGAACATGTATGTTATTGATCTCATAGCCATTGTTGATTTGGAGGATCAAGATTTAAAAGAGAAGAATGCTCAAGCTGATGAAGAAAGGATAAGGGCAGATGCTGAGAAAGAAGTTGGGACTTCCAAAAAGAAAGGAAGGAAAGTTGTAGTCCCAACAAAGCCAAGCCAAAAGAGGAAAGAGATACTGGCTAGTCTAGAACATGACAGTCAGCTTGAGAATCAAGATAAAAGATTGTTGAGAGAGAAGATTACTGTTGATCTTGACAAGTTAGGAGAGCTGGGCTACACACAGTGGGTGGAACTTCATAACACCATTCATCAACAAAGTAATATACATAGAAGATTGGTTTTGGATAAGCTAGAGAAGTGATTTGAAAAGATAAAGAAACTAAAGGTTGATATATCTGGGCTTCCAATCCCACACTTCTTTGTTATCAAAGATGAAGATGTTGAAGAAAGACCACTGAAAAGAAAGAAAAAGTCTACAGCTCCAGGGGAAGATCACACAAATTTCATGAGAAGTCTGAATCCACAAGAGTTTATAAATGTAACAACTGTCGCCGGAGTCATCTCGACAGCTGTAAATTATCGTTATGATCATGTCATATGTCCGGCGATGAATATTTTGTTTATGTACTAGTTCATTAATTAAGTTGTTGGACATAATTGAGATGTGTTTGCGAATTCGCGAGTATGGTTTAGAAAGAATTTTAGTTGGAGTTCAAGTTCATTAAGGGATTACTAGTCGTCTATGGAAATGTCAAGTTAAAATGCAAAATGTTTTAAAATAAAATGTATTTATTTTACGAACGTTAAAATAGTCAAGTTCATATCCGTTACGAACGTAATTGAAAAATAAAGACTTTAGTGTCGACTAAGTGTTTTAATGAGTTTCGAGTCAAAGGATTTTATTAAACAAATGGTTTTCCGAGAAAAACTGTTAAGTCTTGCGAGAGCCAATAAGGAAGTATAAAAACCTCCTTTCCATCCATTTCCATTCATTTCCAAGTACTCCCTTCTCTCTCTAACTTTCTCTCTCTAGAACTCTTTCAAGTTTTTGATGAAATCTCGATTGCGTAACGTCGTGTAAGTGTTTTACCTTATCGATTGCTCGATTTCTCTTAGAAATGCCAATGAAATCTCAAAAATTTGTTGAAAAAGTGTCAAGCCCGTATGTAGTTTTGGACAGCCCATTTGATCTCAAAAATCAAGTGTTTCGGGTCATTTTTCGTACCAAAACTCTAGGGAACATGTTTACCTATCACGTGGGTCGATTTCCAAGCTATAAACGAGTCGTTTTACCTACATGTCACAAGAGGAAGGATTTTGGGGAGTCGAGTAATGGAAAGAAAGTTTGGAAGCCAGATGGAAAGAAACAGTTCAAAGGGAAGGCGTTTATGGCCACTGATGCTGGCAAGGTGGAGTACACGGGTGTTCACCCTCTGTGTGGAAAGTGAAACCGTCATCATCCCGCCCAATTGCAGTGTATGGTTTGTTACAACTGTCGGAAGACCGGGCACAAAGCAAGTGACTGCGTGGAACCACGAGCACCAAGGGCACCACATAATGTTGTTCCGTTAGATCAGCGAAGACCTCAGGGAGCCCGTGGGGCGTGTTTCGAATGTGGCACCACAGATCATTCAACAATTGTCCACAGTGGGTTGGGCAACAAGTACAGGTGCCAGTTCATCCCAACCAGTTACAGATCACCGGCCCAAATCAGAATAGGTCGAATCAGACTCAAGCTGCTAGGGGCCGTGCTTTTGTTCTTAATGCTGCCGAGGCTCGCAATGACCCTAATGTCGTTGCAGGTACCTTTCTTCTTAACGGCCACTATGCTACAGTTTTATTCGATTCTGGAGCTGATTACAACTTTGTTGATATTAAATTTGTTCCGTTGATGGGGGCTAAGCCTAGCCTCATGTATATGTATTTTGATATCGAAATGGGCAATGGTGAGTTGGTTAGACTAGACCTGGTCATACGTTCATGTACATTAGTTCTCAATGGTCAGTCGTTTCTGATAGATTTGGTACCCTTTGAAATGGGTAGCTTCGATTTAATAGTGGGTATGGATTGGATGTCTGCGGTTAATGCATTGATTTTGTGTAGCGAGAAAGTTGTTCGAATCCTCTTGGCTAGCGGGGAAGTGTTAGAAGTTCAAGGTGAGCAATCAGAGTCACATGAAAAAGCATCTCATGAGTGTCTTAGGAAAAGAGGTTAGTTTGAGCAGCGTTCCAATCGTTCTAGAATTCCAGGATGTCTTTCCTGAGGATTTGCCAAGTCTACCCCCGTCAATACAACTCGACTTCCGTATCGAACTTCTTCTTAATGCTGCACCTGTGGCGAAGTCTCCTTATAGGTTAGCGCCATCCGAAATGCAAGAGTTAGCGGCCCAACTAAAGGAGCTTCAAGATAAGGGTTTTATCCAACCTAGTCAATCGCCGTAGGGAGCACCGATTCTGTTTGTTAAAAAGAAGAATGGGTAGTTCAGGATGTGTATTGATTATAGGGAGTTGAATAAGCTGACGGTAAAGAACCGATACCCTCTTCCTCGAATTGATGATTTGTTCGATCAGCTTCAGGGCGCAAAATACTTCTCAAAGATTGACCTACGCTCAGAATATCACTAGTTGCGAGTTCAAGAAGATGACATTCCGAAGACCGCTTTCAGAACTCGCTATGGGCACTTCGAGTTTACTGTTATGCCATTCGGGCTGACAAATGCACCGGCTGTGTTTATGGACCTCATGAATAGGGTGTGTCGGCCATACTTAGACAAATTCGTGATTGTTTTCATCGACGACATCTTAATTTACTCGAAGACCATGGGAGATCATGTTGAGCATCTTAAAAAAGTGTTAGAACTTTTGGGGAATGAGAAGTTGTATGGGAAGTTCTCGAAGTGTGAATTCTGGTTAGAAGAAGTTAGATTGTTGGGGGCACGTGGCGAACAAGGATGGAATTCAAGTAGACCTCAGTAAGGTTGACTCTGTGAAGAACTGGAGAACATGAGAGAATAATTGCATATGCCTCTCGTCAACTGAAGGTCCATGAGAATAATTACACAAATCATGATCTGGAGTTGGGAGTTGTAGTCTTTGCACTGAAGAGTTGGAGGCATTACTTGTACGGGACTAAAAGCATCATCTACACGGATCACAAGAGTTTACAACACATCTTCAATTAGCAGGATTTGAATATGAGACAGCGTCGATGGCTCGAGTTACTTAGTGACTACGACTGTGACATCCGATATCATTCAGGGAAAGCCAACATTGTGGTTGATGCCCTAAGTCGAAAAGAAAGAGTCAGGCCAAGACAGGTACGGGCCCTGAGTCTGACAGTGCAGAGGAGTATCCGAGATAGAATTATAGAGGAGCAGACGAAAGTGGTTGCTGATAAAGATATTATGTTCAGTGAGCTTCGAGAACTGGATCAACAGTTAGTTAAGAAACATGACGATGGGCATTATTTTGTAGAAAGAATTTGGGTACCTTCCAGCGGTGACATACGGGCTTCAATATTGGCCGAGGCACATAGTTCAAGATATTTGGTTCACACGGACACTGACAAGATGTATTATGATCTACGTGAACTTTATTGGTGGCCAGGAATAAAGAAGGATATCGCAGTGTATGTGAGTCAATGTTTGAACTGTTTGCAAGTGAAGGCAGAGCACCAGAAACAGTCAGGATTGTTAGTACAGCCAGAGATTCCGCAGTGGAAGTGGGAAAGAGTTACGATGGACTTCATCACGAAGTTGCCTAGGATGAGAGACGGGCACGATATGATATGGGTGATTGTGGATAGGATGACTAAATCTGCACACTTCTTGACAATCCGTGAGAAAGATACTACCGAGACCTTAGTAAAGAAGTACATCAAAGAAGTAATGTCGAAACATGGAGTCCCATTATTGATCATTTCAGATAGAGATTCCCGGTTCACTTCACATTTCTGGCGAAGTTTTCAAAAGGCTTTCGGTACCCGGTTAGATATGAGTACTGCTTATCATCCACAAACCGACGGTCAGAGCGAGCGTACAATCCAGATGCTTGAAGATATGTTGAGAGCTTGCGTCATAGACTTTGGTGGTAGTTGGGATGCCCATCTTCCGTTGATAGAATTCTTGTACAATAATAGTTATCACACGAGTATCTAGATGGCACCTTTCGAGGCTTTATATGGGCGAAAGTGTAGATCGCAAGTAGCATGGGCACAAGTGGACGACAGTCAGTTGATTGGCCCTGAAATTATTGAGGAGACTATAGAGAAGATCATCCAGATCAAAGCGCGCCTAAAGACAGCACAGGATCGGCAGAAGAGTTACGCCGATGTTAGACGGAAACCCTTAGAGTTCAGTGTTGGAGATCGTGTACTTCTCAAAGTTTCGCCGTGGAAAGGTGTGGTCTGGTTCATCAAGCGATCAAAGCAGGCGCCAAGGTATATTGGGCCATTTGAAATCCTTCAGAGAGTTGGTCGAATAGCCTATCGATTGAAGCTTCCGGATGAGCTTAGCGGTGTGCACAATGTGTTTCATGTGTCTAATCTCCGCAAGTGTTTAATTGACGAGGCACAGCACGTGCCTTTGAATGAGATACAAGTTGATGAAAAATTGAACTTCATAGAAAATCCGCAAGAGATTTTGGATAGGAAGGTACGTAAGTTGAAGAATTCCGAGTTTACCATTCTCAAAGTTCGCTGGAATTCGAGACAAGGCCCAGATACACTTGGAAGCGCGAAGATAATATGAGGGCGAAGCACCCTCAGCTGTTCGAGACTCCTGTTTCTAGTTGAATTTCGGGACAAAATTCCTTTAAGGGGGTAATGATGTAACAACCGTCACCGGAGTCGTCTCGACAGCTGTAAATTATCGTTATGATCATGTCATATGTCCGGCGATGAATATTTTGTTTATGTACTAGTTCATTAATTAAGTTGTTGGACATAATTGAGATGTGTTTGCGAATTCGCGAGTATGGTTTAGAAAGAATTTTAGTTGGAGTTCAAGTTCATTAAGGGATTACTAGTCGTCTATGGAAATGTCAAGTTAAAATGCAAAATGTTTTAAAATAAAATGTATTTATTTTACGAACGTTAAAATAGTCAAGTTCATATCCGTTACGAACGTAATTGAAAAATAAAGACTTTAGTGTCGACTAAGTGTTTTAATGAGTTTCGAGTCAAAGGATTTTATTAAACAAATGGTTTTCCGAGAAAAACTGTTAAGTCTTGCGAGAGCCAATAAGGAAGTATAAAAACCTCCTTTCCATCCATTTCCATTCATTTCCAAGTACTCCCTTCTCTCTCTAACTTTCTCTCTCTAGAACTCTTTCAAGTTTTTGATGAAATCTCGATTGCGTAACGTCGTGTAAGTGTTTTACCTTATCGATTGCTCGATTTCTCTTAGAAATGCCAATGAAATCTCAAAAATTTGTTGAAAAAGTGTCAAGCCCGTATGTAGTTTTGGACAGCCCATTTGATCTCGAAAATCAAGTGTTTCGGGTCGTTTTTCGCACCAAAACTCTAGGGAACATGTTTACCTATCACGTGGGTCGATTTCCAAGCTATAAACGAGTTGTTTTACCTACATGTCTATGCTTAAACCTAGTCGTTTTGAGGTTGAAAATGCGTTCGTATGTTTGCCAAAATCCCCAGATCGTGCGCACTTGGCTAGCCAAGTGCGTGTGAGTGTGTATGCTTCCAAGTGCGTGGTCAAAGCATGCAGTTGACCAGGTCAATGCGCATTTGACTTGGTTAACGCGTCTTTAAAATGAAAATCGTTTTTTCTCGTGTTTCCGGATGTCCGTCGTTAGTTCCTTGTTGGTCTAAATCGCTCTCGAAAGACGACATGACTTAACATATGACGAGATGATTTGAAAGTAATGAAATGACTTAACGGACTTAACGAAATGATTTAAGGTTTAAAAGCAACACATTATGAGACTTAAAAGACTTTCTGATAAACCTTCAATGTACGAGACATACGTTAATCGCGGATTCAATGGCATTTCTAAGGACACTAGTTTAGGTTTGACTAATGGTTCACGTGTGAGTACTTATCCTTGAATTTATGTTTCAGTTGGATTGATTGACTGTTGTGTGCGAGATTTGACTGTTCAGGACCTTGTACTGTGACTTTATTATTCAAACGTTTTCAGGTGAGTTTCGTAGCCCCTGCTTTCTAAGTGTTTTGGGGTGAAAAGCATACAACTGTTTTTACTAACAGATGTTGATTTCTATTTACTTTTGTACAATATGACATACTGTGATTGAGCTAATGTGTAGAGTTACGGTTCATTGTTCATTATTTGGTACCAAGTCGGCTTGCGTTCATGGGATGGTCATTGATACTAAATTGTGTGACTTGGTATCTGCTAAACTGTGTGACTTAGTAACTATCTCGGCCGTGTATTGTTGCGATCATTTTGTGTATTGTATGTTTATGTGTGGATGCGAGACTTCTGGTATGTAACTCTAGCTCAAATGTATATTGTACAAAGTTTTTGATTGGTTCATAACGTTTTTCGATAGGTTTCGTGTTCATTATTAAAGTTCACTTTGCTAAAACCTACGAACTCACCAACAATGTGTTGACTCATTTTAGTATGCTTTTTAGGTGATCAGGCTAGACGCTGATGATTGGCGTAGCAGCAGGAAATTTTGAATCAAATGAATGATGCAACTTTTTGTAGGATAGCGTTCCTTGATTGACCTCTCATTTCCGTGAGCACGAGACTCGAAGACACCCTTCCTAGGGGGTTTAGCGTTTGTAATCACGCATTAGATTTGCATTGTAAACCATATTACTTTCATCGATATCTTGTTTTGTAATCGAATATACGAGTTGGTTTTCAATGGAAATCTTGTTTCATTTAGTAGTATCTATGTAATTCCATCTCGACCTGTACATTTAGTGGCATCCCATTATTCTGCCTTGTTGCGGTGTTACAATAAATCAACTGTCAAAGGAAGTTGTTGATAGGACTCTCAGCAAACTCAATATGTCTTCCCCCAGATGTCCCAAATGCAAGAACAAGTTTTTTCATTTAACAAGCAGAGCATGGGTTGTTTTTTGGAGATGTCCATGGTAACCTTGCCTTCTAGAGAACAGTTGAACTTGGAGAAGCACCACATATGCATCTTTATGCATTGTATAAGTTCTGCATCGACTTCAAAGAGCACAGCAAGGGCTATGAAAAGTTTGTAATAGTGGAAGGATATAAAAGGAATCTAGATGTAACTGCTACTCCTACATATGAAGTCAAACAAGAGGTTGTTGAAATGATTGTTGAAGCCTAATCTTACTCTATAATCCTTTTGAAATTCCAATCTCTGAAATATTCATTTTGTTTGTAATATTCACTACTTATTAAGTCTGTGGCTACTGTCTATTATTATACTTAGATACTAGTAGTGAAAAGAACCCAAAAGATTCAAAGGGTCACAGAGGCTGTATTGATAATTTATCTAGACTCCTTTGTAAGCTGATGGGATAGTAAAGTGTTATTGGGTTTTGTCATCATCAAATAGGGGGAGAATTTTGAGTCCTAATGTATTGTATAAATTTGGTGATGACAATCTGATAGTAAAACACTTAGTAATCTTTTTGTAATAGCTGATCTGAGTCAGTCTGAGCTGAGTCAGCTTAAGACATTCTGATCTGACTCAGTCACACTTCATGTACTTAAAGTTTTATCCTATGGAAGTATGTTTCATGTCAAGCTGCATCAACAACGTGTTTAGCATTCAATCAATTGGAAGATGAAGATTGAAGATAGAAGATCAAGCTGAGTGTGGAATTCAGATTAAGTTTATAGACAGCTTAAAGAATACTTAGCAGATTGAGATTTAACAAATGTCTCTGCATCTGCAATCAGATGGAGAATCAACCTTGGGAATGAAGATTAGAATGACAGTTGTATGAAGTACACCAGATCACCTCAAGGTTGGTGATTATCCTTTCTATGTGTTGTCCATACTCTTACTGGCTAGCAGAAAGCGCGTGGTGGTACAGTGGGACCACAAGTACGAGAATGTCATGATCAAATATTCCTTTCTGTAGAACCAATAGAAGATCAATACGTGGAAGATTTAGACACCATGAGTGCTCAAGTATTCGCCTATAAATACTCTCATTTTTGGAGCATAGAAAAGTGGAACAAACACAGACAAACAATTTGAGAAAACAATCTTCACAAAGTTATTTGCTCTTATAATCAACTTGGGATGTTTACACATATTAGCTTTGCCAAGTCTTGAGTAATAGCTTATTGATTATAATTTGCTATTTCACTGGGTTGTTTAGATATTGTAGGTTATCTTATTCCGCAACAACCCTGTAATTTGTTGTATAGATTTATTCTTAATAAAGAATTACTTGAAAAATTACAATTGGTGTTGAAGTTTTACTTTACCTGCTTTGCCTGCTTATTTACTTTATTGTTTCATCAATTCTGTTTCTGTTTATTTGCTTTTGGATACTCTGTTTTGAAGAATTGATAAACTATTTTAAAAAGTTGACTAAGATTGAATCGATTTGTATTCACCCCCCCCCCTACAACTGTTTAGTGTTCATTATACTTTGTTATATTGAACCTTTGGGACCTAACATATTATAATCGTGTTTTAATTCTATTCTATTTTTTATTTTATTTTTCTTTTGTATTTTTTCTTTTTTCCGTTTTGATATTTTTGATTTACTTGTGCAGACAACAGGTAGATTTAAGCTTCACTTAGCTAACAAGCTAAGGGTAGGGGAGAAGCCGGCACCGAGCCGTGAGAAAAGTCTAGCGTCGAAAGCACCGTGAGAAAAGCCGGCACCGTACCGCTTGTGTCTTCTATTTCAGAGGAGCGCTGCTCGCTCTCTCTGTAGAGCGTCGCACTTATCCCCTGTCAGTACTTCCGAATCACCAAAAATCCAAAAAATCAGAAAAACCCCAAAAATCCAAAAAAAATAAAAAATATATGACCCAAAACATAAAAAAAAAAAATCCAAAAATCCAAAAATACCAAAAAGAAAAGAAGTTAGAGACACATCAATGGATCGCCATAAAAGGAGTTGACCAAGGTTATTGAAGATCATTTATGTCAACCCATCAATTGCCATATTCATAAACAAAAAACTCGGGAAGTTTCGTAAATCGTTATCTTATTATTTGTTTTTCCTATTTTACCCTTGATAGGTCATGATTACGTACAATGAGGACATTGTACAATTTAAGTGTGGGGAGAAGGCAAATAGGAAAAACCCGGTGTTTTATTTAAAACATTTGAATTTTCTACACATTATACATGCATTTCATAATTTCAAATCTTGTGTCAAAATTAAATTTTTTTGAGAAATAAGCTTAATCAATGATGAAAAATGACGACACAAAAACTTGTGATATTAGGTAGGATGAAATAATAGTTGTGATTAGTTATTTAATTCTAGCATTTGTGGCTTTTCATTTTCCCAATAGCAGTAAGTTTACCCTGAACAGTATGCAATTTAGCTAAAAAATTAATGCACACTTAACCTAATCTTAATATGCCTAGTTATTAGTACTATTCGATTATCCGGTAAGCACAAAGTATGAAAGTTATCATTTTAAATATACCTTAACGAATAAAGTGATTTGTGGGGAACACTATTAGATTTATGAGTTATCCTTAAATTTTGCAAAATTGATTGCATTATATTTATGCATACTTGGTACTTATATGAGTCATCTGGGGACATTCTGACTGTGTCCAAAAAGCATTGAATCAGTTTGTCTTAAAGGAGCATAACATGCATTCAAAAGAAAAAGTTGTCTAGTCATGTTTTCTTAATAGACTTAATATATATATATATATATATGTAACATCCCGAATCTTTTAATTCGATAATTATCTATCGTTAGTTTCCGTAAAGTATTTAATGTGTTAATTATGTGTTTTATGAAATATGTGCAATTAATGTGATTACGTGTAAAATGATTATAAAGAAATGAACAATGAATGTATACGATTAAAAATGATGATAAAAGTAAATGTAAAGTATTCCCGATAGGTACAATGTGTAGTAGAAGGACTCAACGAGCTTTTAAGTGTAATTAAAGATTTACGGAAAGTCAAGGGGCTTAAATGTCAAGCTTGGCAAACTTAGTCCAGCTGATTAGGGTTAATATGGGATAGGAATTAGACTCTTAATCAGTTTCTTAGCAGCCAAAATTGTCCCACACACAAGCCCTAAGTACCTCTCAAAGTTATTCAATTCTCGTGGTGATTCGTGAGTGCAATCTTATAGTTTTTCGATCCGTTCATCATCCTTACAGGTAAAGCTTTGATCTTTTATCATTATTAAGTCATTATGATGGATTCATGTTAATCTAATCTGGTCGTTAGGGCTGAGTTTGGAGAATGAGGGAGAATTAATCGATTAATAACGTTTTTGGTAAGTAAACGATTCAAGTTTTGATGTGGTTGTTTTCCGGATCGATTGGTGGCATCAAGTCATCAATTGGACCATAATTAAAGTCAGTTTTAAGTGTATAAACCTGAGGATTAGCCATTGCTTTGTTTGGAAACGTTTTGAGTTAGAAACCAAAGGATTTGGAAAATCCCGCAGGTGTCACGCCATGACAGGGCATGTTTTGTTAATCGTGTTTTTGGTTCAGGTCGCACACCGTGATACAAGGTGTGTCACGCCGTGATTGCATTCCAGAGGCGAAGTTTTATTGGTGTCACGCCGTGACACAAGGTGTGTCACGCCGTGACCACTGTGCAGTCCTGCTTATGTTTTAGTTAGCTCGTTTATTGATTGTACGTTCGTTATAGGTAGTCGGGAATACTTGGAAAGCTTGATAACCTTAGTTATCATTAATTGTGTGCCACTACGAGGTAAGATACATGACTTTTCTCACACGAAGGCACAACAAAGACTTAGTTTTCATATAATAACTTATCCCGGTA
>JAOEHQ010050510.1:0-20110 GCA_025447715.1 Asclepias incarnata
TGTTGTGCCCTCAGGTTAGAACTTGAAGCTGAGCTTGTGGAGCTTGTGAGATGGGTAGCATTAGAGAAGCTTGTGGATTACGGCTTAGTTACCCATAGTAGCTTATGTAGTAGACATTTTATTAGTCATTTGGCTAATCAGGTGGATTATTGTTTATGATGCTTTGTGGATTTCATTTAATTATTGTTATGATATGTAGCAAGTAACACCTTGAAGTGGTTTTATGATTCCGTTGGGAATCAATGTGGTTTTTGAAAAGATGCTTCCGCAACTGTTTAACAATGTGAGTTTTTAAAGTTGAAAATTTTTGAAAATCCACATTTTTATAAAGTAGGGTGTTACATTTGGTAAGGGGCTTTTGGGGGATTTTAGGAGCTTAAAAGTCTCAAGCTTTTAAAAAGAAGCTCCTTTTAAAATAATAGCTCTATTTGGATATGCATTTGAGATAAAAAGCCCCAGCCCCAAAAGGTCTTTAAAATAAAAACTTGGGTAAGGAGGGTTGGAAAAAAAGCCCAAACTCCTAGCCCCAGCCCCAAGCCCCTAACGACAGCTTCAACTCCAAGCTTTTGTGCCAAACATACCCTTCATATACCCAACTCCAATTTTAAAGGAAACCCATTTTTTTGGAAAAACCTCTATCTTCATTCTTGAGAGCATCTTGCTCATATCAAGATTTAAACCCAAAACCTCAAGATCTCAAGCTCCCCCAAGGCCCCAAGTACTAATCCATTTATTGATGGTTGGTTACTTAACGATTTATACTTAATAAGCAATATTTTAAATGTAAACAAAATATTCAATATTTATTACTCACTCAAATAATTTATAAATGTTGTTACACAAGCCTGAAGACTACTGAGTCTAACACATAAGTAATTTATAAAAAAATGATTTGTTAGATCTACAATTATGTTTAGAAAATTAGTACTGACACATGGCATGATCAATAGTAATGACTTTAAGAAATTTCTCATTCTGAATCTTAACTATTGATCATGTCATGCGTCGACAATAAATTTTTAAATATATATATGTATGTTTATTAACTAGATGGATGCCTGCACAATGCGGCGGCGAAGGTCGTGGCGGCGGTGTGATGGTGGCGACGACTGGTGGTGGTGGCGGAGGTTGCGAATAGTGTAGGTAACTGATATAAGGTAAGTGATGTAAAGGGGTGGTGTAGTTATTTTACGAGTTAATGGATAGATTGTGTAAATTAATGGGGACATTATAGTTATATCAAGTGGAGATGTTTAAAATAGTAAATAATGGTAAGGAAAATTTTAGGTAGATCAAATCATCTTTCGAGAAATGCAGATAGTTTATATAGTACTAGATGGATGTCTGCGCAATACGGTGACGAAGGTGGCGGTGACACTGTGGTGGTGGCGGCAACTGATGATGGTGGTGGTGGTGGTGGCGACGAGTAATGTAGGTAATTGATATAAAGTTAATTGACGTAAATGAGATAGTGTAATTATTTTAGAAGTTAAAGGATAAATAATGTAAATTAATAGAGGTATTGTAGATATATCAAGTGAAAATGTTTAAAATATGAGAGACATTTTAGGTAAATCAAATCATATTTTAAAAAATAAGGATAATTTATATAATATTATAGATTATAGATTAGTACTATGTATAAGTACTATTAATTTATGTAAAAGAAAGTGAGGGTGGTACTGTTTTACATCCATTTTGGGTGAAAACTCTCTCATATTTTAATCTTTTTAATCTATTAAAATCAAAAAACAAAAACCATTTATTTATTATAAAATATATTAAAAATCTAGCATGTGAGTGAATTTTCACCCAAGTTAAATGTGAGACAACATCACTTTCACTTCCCCATGTATATATGGGAATTGTTTTATACTAGTAATAATCAATGAATGTATTTTCAATTACGGAAATGATATATCTTTTTAAAAATTAGCCAAAAATCCTACTAAAATCACAAGATAATGACATATGGATTCCACTAAATCTCTTTTTAATCTTATTCTTTGATTTTTCTACATATTATCATCTTGTGGTTAGGAAAATTTTTAGGCTATTTTATAAGTATTTATTATTTCCCTTTCAATTAATATTATTTTTTTATTAAGTAATTAAAGGAAGGGTGATTGAATTAGGTGGCAAGTAAACTAAAGATGACATAAAGCTTGTCAGTCTGTCTTAATCGTATTAAATAAAATATTTAAATATATCAATAATTAAAAAACATTCATGTCCTTTTTTATTTCAATCAACAACCTTAAACAACAATCAAGCATACCCAACTTTTCTTTTTCTTTATTTCAGTTCAATTCATTTATGCGTTTATTTGGTTAAAAATATATATGTGAATATACATAAGATTTACCAAAAATATGTGACTATATCTTAATTTAAATATAAAAACCCAACATTAGAAATCGTCATAAACTATTTATCTGGTCATCTTGCTTACATGCCATATCTTTCATTAAAAAATAATAATAATAAAAAAAAAAAGAAAAAAAAACCATGTAAGAAAATGTATATACATCGCTGTAATCGTTAAAAGACAACATTTTCAGCAATGTATATACATTTTGTAACAATGAAGAAGCAAGAAGGTTACTTCATAACTTCCCCCATTGGATGAGAGACAACATGATCTATATCATTTGATTTTGTGCTTTTCTTTATTACTACTATAATAAAAATTAAATAATTCATATTTGACTTTTATAGTATGAACTGAATTTCCCATTAAACTTAAAATCATTAAAAATAATATAATATATCTAAAATAAACTAACAACTCATTATAAAAAAAATAAACATTAAATTAAAATATTTATAAAAACAGAGGTGAAACTTTTTTGAGAAAAGAGAGGGGATAAACAAATATTTGTGAGGTCCAATAAGAAAAGTTGCATGTGATATGATTAGAAGTGTCATTAAAATTAGTGCTTAATTAATATTTAATTAGAGCTTAAAAAGCACCAAATTCAATGCATATGATATCATCCATCCAGATATCCAACATATATTGTGTAATTTCACAACAGCCAACGAAACTTGCATGAAATAATACTTCAACAAATAGGGACTAAATTTGTTAGGAAAAAAAAAACACAAAATACTATCTTAATATTGAAAAAATGCTACAATATTCAATGTTTTGGAACTAACATCCGTCCAAGACCATGGAGACTCTCAAACGGCAATATAGTGACTAGAGTTTTTTGTTGTCTAGTTCTTTTCAAGCGTCTCGGGGTTCCATTCTAATAACGGAAGTGAAACCTAACTGGTTTTGAGCCGGTTTTGTCTCGTACCTGAGCCAAACTGGCTTGAAACCATAATATGTGCTATCCAGGTGCAACCACATTGACCTTTCAACCAATGATCCACACACACTACAAATGGTTATGAAATAACTTGACCGACGACGTTTGATGCAACAATCATAAGACGTTCATTATTGTGTAATGTTCAGATTTTTACAATTACGTACAGTTGAGAAAATCTACGAGAAAACAGATCTTTTCTTTCCCACAACCCGAATTGATTTCGGTTTTGCTATGAAGATTACAACAAAACACATAACCTAGACATAATAATAAAAATCAAGATTTAACGTTTTGAGCTACCATAAACAAACAGCTCGAAAAACATCATCAACAGTAGTAGTACATTCATACATTCATAATCATATCCAACATATACTAAGAACATAAGTCAAATTTGCCAAAAGTCAACAACTTTCGATGATCAAAACATCTTCTAGCACCTCCAAGCAGAAGCAGACACAAGCTCCCGACGTTGCCAACAAAGCACGAGCAACGATTGTCTTTTCTCGACATGAAAATCACGAACAGGAGTCCTTTTAACCAAACATTCCGCTTGACTCTCAGTAAAGTTACTAAACAACAACGGCGAAAATCCAGCTGATAAGAAAAGATTACGCCAATGCTGAGTCTTTTCAGGATAAACAAACCGACCCAAAACAATCTTTTCAATAGCGGGTTGAACCAAGAACCGCTCAATCTTCTGCAACGAATCAAGATTCATATTGACAGCGT
Source organism: Asclepias incarnata (assembly GCA_025447715.1). Taxonomy (NCBI): domain Eukaryota; kingdom Viridiplantae; phylum Streptophyta; class Magnoliopsida; order Gentianales; family Apocynaceae; genus Asclepias; species Asclepias incarnata. The sequence continues at coordinate 4,053 of JAOEHQ010050510.1, forward strand.
CAAGCGACTCAAGCAAGTTCGAATACGATTGCAATGCATGAATGAGATGATTTGAAAATGGTAAATCAGTACGATCACACCCACGGTCAACAGAAACCACGATTTTGGGAGACAAACTTTTAACAAACCGAAGCACATTGGGGATTTGGGTCTGGTGATTCGAGAACACATGAATAGGTAAATTCACAGCAATGGCTTCATTATCAGATAGATTAAAAGGCAAAGACCATGATGAAGAAGCAAGAACATCAATGTTAACTATCTCGAAATCGAACGCAACATTAATCTCGCTTGCAAAGTGAATCAAATTTTCGCGGGTTAAGCCTAATTCAAGCTGATCATGTGTAGAAGGTGAAGCAAAAGCAGTAATCTTTAAAGAAGAAACCCCATTGTTTCTTAAAGCTAGTTCTTGCATAAGGGAAGCCCATTGACCACCATAACCGATATCGAAATCGATAATATGAATGTGATCAAACCCATTAAGGGATTCAAGTAATGCTTGGTTGCAAGTGAAATTAGCAAACTGAATAAAAGGGGAAATCTCTGAAAATGATTTATAAGCACCAATCTTGAAAATTAAACTAAAGGGTGATGCATTAGTAGGGCTAATTTGGGGGTTACTACTGTTATTAGTAAGTACTGAATTTATAAGTAAATTAAGAGCTTCTTTGAAATAAAAAGCAGCCCTTTCAAAAGGCTTACCAATGGGAGATAACTGATGATTGAGCCGCGCCAATATCCCTTGCGCGAGTATCGGGTTATTCGGGTTATTGTTGTTTCCTGATGATAACTGGATCAAATCTGCCGCTTTAAAAAGCTGATCAATGATCCCTTGTTGATGTTGCTGAAGATGGTTTTGAACATTGGGTGTTATTTTCTTCATGGAAGGTGATTTTTGGAGCAATTGAAGTGGGTTTGGGCCTGAATCAAGAAACGGGTTTTTGTGCATTGATGGGTTGTACTCTATGCTTCCAGGGCTGTACCTTTTGGGTTGTGGTGGCATTAGCAGCTGGTGCTCAAATGGGGGGTTAAAAAGATTCGGTTTAATATCAAAAGGGAGCATTTGGGTGTCATTTAACGATGAAAAGATTTGATTTTGATGATGGGTTTGAAACATCGCCGGCGCCGGAGCCGGAGAAAGTTGTTGGTTGCCGGAATCAAGTGAAATAAAGCCTTGATCTACAACACCAAACCCTCCGGAAAAATCAAAGTCGGCCGGATTTGTGCCGCCGGTGGAATGAAGCATTTTGTTTAAGCCTAAAGATGGGTCTTCAACATCACCCATGATCCACCGGAGCATGGCTTGGTCTTGGCCGGAATCCGGGCTTTCCCAGTCATCCATTCCGGTGGCACATTTATCATTTCCGCTGGATATTTGCTGTTGAAAATGTTGGAGGTCAAGCAGGGATGTGGTGGTGTTGGTTTCTTGATTTTCCGGTGGCCATTTGGAAGAAAGTGCCGGAGCCACACCGGCTGAGTCAGCACCACCGTGAGAAGAAGACAGGGTGGATGTTGGTGGGCTTGGACTAGTAGTGATGTTATCCAGGACAGAAGTTGGTTCTTGTTGATGGTGGTGGTGGTTGTTAGTAATATATTTTCTCTTTTTGTTGTTGATTACAAAATCTTGAAAATGTACAAGTGGGTTTGCATAAGGTACAAGAAACTCAGCTTGTTCTAGTTGGCTTTGGTTTTGGTATTCCAATAACACCACCCCCTTCCCCTCAAACTCAAAGGGTAAGGGCATCCCCAAGTATCCAAAACACACAAACAAATTTGTACTAACAACAAAAGTTTGAAGAAAAACAAATAATGAACACAAAGTTTTTTCAAAGCCAAAAGGTTGGGAAATGCATGTAAAAATGAAAACACATGTTGAAGATGAAAACTATCTCAAAACATTTTGAACAACAACATCTATCTATCTATATATATATATGTATATATACAAAGGAAGAAAGAGTTTGATGGTTTTTTTTGTTTTTGTTGTGTTTTATTTGGTGTTTTGAGTGATGGATGATGATGATAGATGATGTGTTTTTAGTTTTTGCTTGTGATTGTGTGTATGTAAAAAAACTCTGTTTTCTGTCATGGATGGATGGATGCGTGCAACATAAAAAAGGAGTCTAGTTCCCTTCACCTTCTCTCTCACCTCAATACTTGTTTTCTCAATTAAAAAAACATCCTTCAATTAAAATATTTCTTTTAATTTCAAAAAAATTAAAATATTTCTTTTAAAAAAAAAGTTTAAAGTATATCAAAAATGATTAAAGATTCTCTTGAGTTGATATAACTTAAGAGGTAAAATTAAGATTATTTCAATTATTGGATTAAATCTAAAGGTCAAGATTCAAAGATCAAGTTTAAATTTTAACTTTTATATTTAATTCTATGGTTAAAATGGTCCAACTTAACCTATCAAAGTTATAACAACTTCAGAGAATCTTAATCCGATTAACCAATAAGGATTTGGGTATCCATGTGTTACTACGCTAACCCGTTTTTGGAACCTAAAAAATTAGTTCGGTGAAAATAATAGTTATATTATCATAAATAACAATATTGATATCATTGATACGTTAACAACGAATAAGCCTAAATTATAACAATTAATTCATAAATACTGAAGTCAAATTCAAATCAATAAAATAATGATAAAATGTAATTTAATAAAAAAGATATATTTAAGTGAAACAATACAACCGTTTTTTATTTATTTATCAATATACAAAAACAATTCATTATTTTGACAAACTAACAATAAATAAAAAATAAAAATCTAACTTTATTTAAGTGAAACAATTCTTTTTTTTATATTATTATTCTAGCTAAAAAATCTCCCCCAAAATTGATAATAATCCCTTATTTCACAAAAAATAAAATCTAATTTTATTTCAATAATATAAAAACAACTTTATATATTTTTTAATAAACACAAGTATGACATTTAACTTATCAGTTTGACTATTAATTTATAAAAAAAAATTTAACTTATTAGTTTATAACAATTTATTAATGACTTGCGATCAACTTTGAGAAATTAGCATTAACATGTTCAAGTGATGTATTTGATTTTTGTTTGTTGTAATCTTATTACACACATTACATAACTACATCTAAATTGATAAATTGACTACACATATATTGAAAATGTATTCACGATGACTTTAAATTTACTTTTTAAAAATATTAAAATTATCGGTACATAAATACTGGTTAAATTTGTTATAAATAAAACTAAAGATTTATAATACATAATATTTTAAACATAAACAAACTCGTCAATAGTACTTATTAGTCATTTTGTAATTTTTAAATCATTATCATAAACTGGGTCTAAATATAATTTTATAAATAGTCATAAAAACCTTAATTTGTTTATTTGTTTGATAACTCGACTATCTTTAATTTACACATTATATTAATGTAAAAATTGAATGTACAAAAAACATAATTACATGAAAAGTTTTGTTTTACTAAAAATGTAAATTGAAAGGACCTTTTTTTTTTTTTATCGAATTGGTACATACACAGTCATCCTATAAGGTTTTAAATGCACCGATGTAAGTTCACCTAAAGAAATACCACCATATAGGGTTGAGACGATTCGGTCTGAGACGAGGATTGAATATGCGCCAATTATTTAGCATACACTTCCACATGGGCCCCACATCAATAGTGATAGGTGACCACTTAAGCGGTTAGTTTTGTTTTATTATATACATTAAATAAGGGTTCTTTTATTTCCACCTCATTTTTCTTATATACACCCCTTAATATACAATAAATAATGCATAATATACAACTGTTTATTACACATTGAAGGGTGCATTCTGGAAAATAATATGAAAATAAATATCCACTTAAATAACTTTAATCTATTCAAAAGTACATGATGTGATAACTTGATATAACGTAAGTATATATTTATGAAAAATAAGACAATGAGTGTTTCTTTTGTCTCAGTCTCTAATTAGCATAATTTTTATTTTATCCTTTTTATAATTTTTACAGTTAAAACTTCAAAATGAATATAGAATGTATAGTCTTGTTTTATTTCTAGACTTATAATTATATTTTTGGCTATTAGAGCCTTACTAGTAGTTAGTTATTTTATTTAGAGTAATATATTTTGCTGTTCAAAAGAAAAAGAGAAATAGTTTTTATTGTAATTAAAACTAAGTAATGTTAGAGTTAACCCAGTTGGCAGAGGGTTTTGTCTCTTGGGGAATAAATCCATAAATTAATTAATTTGAAAGACGTATTTAAGATTATTTAAAAGTACTAGTAAAATACGAGCCAGTAAAAAGAAAAAGAAAAAGTTTGTAACAAATTTGATGAGAGTTCGAACATTATTATTGCTCACTAAATTTACTGATTTAGCGTAAATATTGAATAGTCTTTTTTAATCTAAACTAATTAATTATAACAGTATAGCTACAACTTTAATGTTAACTTTAAAAATGTTTTGTAAAGCCTGTAAAAAATGTATTGCTAGTTTCTTGTAACTTGATTGAAACTATGTATAAAATATTGTTGTTATTTATGTAAGAATTTTCCTGTCTAATTGAAAAGTTACTGTACTATTTTAACGAGGCTTGACATATTAATATCTCTATGGTTCTTGCTAAAAGGGTAAGAAAATCTTAAATTATATTCTCTTAAAATTCTTATCCAATTTATCTAGATGCCATCTAAAAATTGAGCAGTGCAAATATTTTAAGCCAAAGAAAGTAGTACTCCGTTTGTCGTTGACAAAGATCGAGTAACTCATTCTGTTTTGACTTCTATTTGAACAATATTTTAATTTTATTACATATTAATCTAGTTATTACAATAGTAGTTGCTAACATATTTTGGAGGTAAACCCGCGGTAAATGTCCATTTGATTATGCTATATATATTTGTAATTTTGTACTAAGAGATGTGGTAATTAAACTTTCTAGTCCTCCATATATGAGTAAATGCAACATTCTTTTACGAAAAAAAAAGTTGATAACGTTGATCTATAGAAAAGTTTTATAAGTATTTATCAAATTTAAACATCAATATTTTATCTATGAACAAAGTTTATTATCAATCCTCAACAAAGCGTTATTCTGTGTTATAAAAAAAAGAAGAAAAAAAAAAAAAAAGGAGGTTTATTACTTCATACAAGTTACCTTTTTTCCAATGTTAATATCAATTTAAACACAACATACTAACGTGGCACGTCTATAACAAGGTTCGCTAGATCTTGATTAAGATCTTAGGATCGAATCTATGATGTAAGATGGCGGGATCGTTGTTAGGATCAATTGTAAGATCAGTCACTGATCCCATCTTACAGTTAGGCCGTAATGAAATTTTTTCGTTTTCTAACTACAAAATATACTAACTGACCTTGCTCTTTTATCTTTTGCGAAATGCAAGGCCTCGATCATAAAACTGCGTTACTATAGCTGGCCTCAAAGATGCAAAATCAGACCAAAGAAAGCTACAATATATATCAAAATACGAATGTCACTCATTACACGACCCCTCATTCTTTTTACCTACACTTTTTTCTGTCACGTCAGCATCACCTTCTTACCACTACCACTTTATCTTTTTCCCCTTAACCCTTTACTTTCAAATTTAATACCCCACAATATACTCCACTTTAATTATATTCAATCAAGAAAAAAGAAAATAAATAATATATAAAAAAAATGGATCCTACTTTTCATTTTCAATTGATCCTAACAACGATCGCTGCACCCTCTTTTAACTGCATCACCCTATCCCCCTTAACCCTTTACCCCTTTCACAGTTTCACCTTCTTCTTTCACTTACCTTTCCATCTATCTTTACAAATGGTTTTAGTATAGGGAAATGATAAATGTACCACACAAAATAATAAATGTAACACAATGTACAATTCTTAATTCATACTATACAAATATATGATACGCAATCGTGATAGATTCATTTATTGTTGTGATACCAATAGTATATCAACATAATTAATTAATTGACCATAAAATAATATTGATATATATTCGACCCAATAACAAAGTTCTTTGTGGCCAACATCCCAGACGGTTGTAGGCCTTGGGATTTGGCCTATGTGTTGAAGGGATTTGGCGTTCTTTCTGGGGTTTTCATTGCAAATAAAAGGAATAAGGAGGGGTGAGATTTGGTTTTGTTAGTTTTAAGGGCGTTAAGGATCCAAAAGGGATGGAGAAGTACATGCAGAATGTGAAGATAGGGAAGTGGGCGCTAAAGATCAATATTGCGTGGTATGCAAAAGAGAATGGTGTTCCAGACAAGGGGAGACAGGGTTTTGTTCGGCCTCCAAAAAACCCTAAGTCGAATCCTTTTGTTTCTAGGGTTTTCGATAAGGCGGCTACGAATGGTCCTATTATGTCGCACCTCTTATATGCGGATGGTTGTACTTTGGTGGGAAAATGGTCGGTTGAAAATATTAAAAAGGTTGCCAGAATTTTAAGGGTGTTTTTCTTATGCTCCGGTCTTAAGATAAATCTTGGAAAATCTAATCTTTATGGCGTGGGTGTAGAGGATGTCGAGGTTAAACATATGGCCGAGTTGGTTTCATGTAAAGAAGGTGTTTTGCCATTTAATCATCTTGGTATTCGGATAGGTGGTAACATGAATAGAATTTCAAGTTGGGATTTTTTGTTTGATATTTTTGAGTCTCGACTAGTTAGATGGAAGGTTAATTGCTTGTCGATTGGAGGGAGGGTTACCTTAATCAAAGCCGTCTTAGAAAGTCTACCTACATATTACTTTTCATTATCTAAAGTGCCTGAGTCAGTGGTTAATGGGATGGAATCGATTATTAGAAGGTTTTTGTGGGGTGGGTCGGAAGATAAAAGAACAATTAGTTGGGTTTCGTGGGAACGAGTTGCTTCTCCTATTAAAGATGGCGGTTTGGGGATCACAAGATTAAAAGATTCAAATGTGGCAATGCTTTGTAAATGAGTTTGGAGGTATAGGAACGAGTCTGGTGCTTTATGGAGAAAGGTTATTGATGCGCTTCATGGTTACAATAGGGGCTGGTTTTCTGTCCCGGTTAATAAGTCATTGTCGGGGGTTTGGAAATCGATTGTCGGAACAGTGGATAAGTACAAAGTGGCCGGGATAAGTCTTATGGGTATGTTTAAAGGCGTGTGTGGCAAGGGTGACTATATTCGGTTTTGGTTGGATCCATGGATCATCGAGACGTGCTTAAAGGATGCTTTCCCTTTACTATTTAGAATGGAAAAAGATATAAAAAAAAATGCTTTGTAAAAGATAGTTTTTGTCCTGAATCTAAGAGATTTCTTGGATGTCCCGATTAGTACTCGAGCCCTCTTGATTGTGAATTGTTGGACGAACGGGACAGGTTTCGCGCCATCCTTGAAGGGGTGCGGTTAACTGACTCAAACGATAGGTGGGTTTGGTTGGGCGACAATTAGAAGGAATTTTCGGTCAAGAGTGTCATAGAGTGCTTAAGAAGTGGTATTGATTATAGCCAGAGGTATGTATTTAAATGGGTGAAGTGGGTGCCAAAAAAATGCAATATTTTCATGTGGCGTGCTACTCTTGATCGTTTAACCACGAATAAAGCTCTTTTGGTACGTAATTGTAATTTTGGGTCTATTCTTTGCGTTTTGTGCGAGTTGTGGGACGAAACCATCGACCATATCTTACGCTTTTGTGATTTTGCTAATGCCGTGTGGGGAATGGTCGGTTCATGGTGTAAGGTGGGGATGTTCATTGTTTCTTCAATCAAGGATCTTATCGAACTGAGCAACAAGGTTGGATTGGAGAAGAAGTCAAGAAAGGTCTTCAAATGTATCATCTTTGTTTCTTGTTGGTGTATTTGGAAGGCTAAGAACGAGAAGGTTTTTGATCAAGCTTTGGTTACCAGTGATTCGGTATTTCATGAGATTAAGGTTATAGGTTTTTTATGGTATAAAAGTAGGTTGAAACAAGGTAGTATTAGTTGAGAGGATTGGATTAACTTTAATGTAAGCTAAATTTTATACCATTAAAGCTATTCCGTAATTACAGAATAGTATGATATATGTGAATAATACATACTTGTAAAAAAAAAGAAGGTATATCACAAAATTATTATTTGCAAATTCAGAATGACCATTTCAATTTTACTGGTTTTACCAAAAACATGTTTAAACGAATGTAGTAAAAGTAAAATAAGAAAATAATAGAAGAATAGAAGTGATCGAATTACGAGGAAAGAACCCTAGTTTTTGGATGTAGAATATTTTAAAAGCACGCAATTATTAAAAAGAAAAAAATAAAAATAAATTTTAACCTATACATCTCAATATAAATAAAGAAACTTGTATTGGCCACCTATGTGGTCTATATGAGCGACTGAGCGTAAGTCCATTAATCGACATGCCACCTCAACCACCGCCATCGTTATCAACACCACATGCATCACCGCCTCCGCCGCACAACATCGCCACCAAATAATTGATCATATGTTAAAAAAATGTTAAAAAATTTCCAATGTTTTTGTTATTTGTCTTAATACAACTTGTAATAAACTACTAATCCATTATTGTTTGAATGTCTTATGGGTGTTCGTAAAGTGGTTTTAATATAGTCACTTTTTAGACCTAACATGCAAAGAATGAGATAATAACAAATTTATTATAATTTGATTTTTAAATATGACTTATTTAATTTCATATGATATTTAATGTTATTATTAGCGCTGAGCTTGAGCTGGTTTGGGTCCGTTTTGACCTAAAATCGAAACCCAAACCGTTGTTCAGTTTTTCATTTTCTGAAACTGATTGGTTGGATTTTGGTTCGGTTCGGTTTGTCGGTTTTCATTTTGGTTTTGGTTTTTTTTTAAATTTTAATTTTTAAAACTTTTAGCTTATTAAGATATAAATAACTAGATTAAACCCGTACGTTGTACGGGTTAAGTAAAAATCCTTATCAAATATTTTTTAAATAAGATAATGAGGTAAAAACTAATAAGATTATAATTTTGTAGTTAAAATAAAGTATATAACTTTATGGATGACAAAAAAAAAAATCAATAACACATGACACCATCCATTTAATAACAAAAATATTAAAAAACTCTTGAAATGAATATATAACTTCGGCATAACAATATTTTTAAATCTGCGTATCTAAATAGTAGTCCATAATAATTGATATACCTGACATATAAATAAAAAGAATAAGTTAAGTGATCAAACTTAATCGTTAAGTGACGTCTCAAAAAATATGGTTACTCATTGACTATGATCAATGAAAGTCACGCTCCATGATAATCTGTTTTGGCGGGGTGTCACACACACACACACACACACATATATATATATATATATATAATCATGATCCACGGGGAAGGGGAAATTAAAGGGAAGCAAAGAAGTGAATATTTAATACTGAATGTTAAGATAATCACCCGAAAGCTTTTGCTAATTGATTTTGAGTAGACTTTTGCTAAATTTTACGGTTGTTGGCTTTCTAAAACCTTAACGGTGAACCTTGAAACCTAAAAAATGAAGTTAATCCTAGAGGAATGGATGAAATTCATGGAATGGGTGCACTTGTTTCGATGAAAAAATTTTCATCGATTTTTTTATGATTATTCATCAAAAAATTTGATAAACATTCACTGATCTGCTTTTTTCCTTCCCTTAAAAAGCACGCCCATTTTTCATTTCTATGGAGGCCATTTTACAAATGAACCAACGTTTCTTTTTTCATCAAAACACAATGACTTGTTTATGATAGTCATGTCCCTTAACATATGGGCCTTTCTGTTCTCTTAGGCTCCCTAAATGTGCCACTTTTAAATCAGTTTTGAAATTTTATATAATGTGTGATCATTGGTATAGATTTGAAGACAAGATTGATTTTGTATTGGAAAAGGAGACATGCAAGGTGTCTTAAACTATTGTTTATGTGATTCATGATTTAAATTTGTCTTTGTTTATCCCTTTCACTTTCTCTCCATGTGACGGGAGTGAAACCAAATCCTCTTATCAAGTGGAAAAGTGCACCCTAAATCCTTCATCTTTACTTCATCTAGTTCATTTGTTTAACACTTTAACCTTTAATTAATTTTCATTTCCCTTCATATAACATTTCGTACATCTAACATCTCTCTTTCTATCTTTATATAATAAGTGTTATACGAATAAGAATATCCATCAAACATAATGTTAGTTATTTTTATTTAAAATAACAACTTACCTTTTGAAATATATATGTAGGTCTGATTTTTTAGAATTTGTATTACAATTGGTATGAACACTTGAGCCTTGGAGATGTAATGAGCTAATTAATTGCGTTCTTGTGTTTTCTAAACTAGATTATATTCCCGCGTAATACGCGAGATAAATATATATTAAGTTTTCATGATAACATAATTAATAGTTATAGATAACACATGTTGAAATATGATAATATTATTATTCAAAAAATATTTTATCGAAGATGGTTAGTATGATATATTCATATATATGTTTGTATAATGACGGAGTGAAGTTAAATTTAGTACTACGTGTAAAGAAATAATGATTTCTTTTAATTGAAAATGATTTTTATTTGTTTGTTATATATAGTGATGTTGTAAAATTGTATATAGATAAAACATGTTTATTTAGTGTAACAATAAAATTCTCAAAAAACATATTATCTTATTATTTATACTTTTAAAATGTATTTGTGTGAAAAAATATTAGGGGTATTATAGTTCAAAAAAAAGGATTAACCATAAATAAATGAGAGTTGATTTCTATGAATGCTAATTTTCGTAGATCGTTTCTACAAATAATAATTCGACCAAAGTCGACATTAAAATTGGAAATGCAGTAGTATAATTAATTTAACATGTTAATCTCAAAAGTCAACATTATTTTGAACAAACTAAAATAGAAATCTAACACTTATCTTGGGATGTATACGTTACTCATATAATTTATTTATACTATCTTATAAATCAAATGGTTTGTGTCTTAAATTTTAAAAATTTTAAACATTTCCTTATTTAACATATCATTTATTGTCTATTATTTAATTTCTTATTATTTAATATCTATATTATTTATATATTAACTAATTATATATTATTTTTATAATACATTATAAAACATTTAACCCCTCCATCTTTATAAAAAAATAAATAAATTAACCAGTCGTCACTCACCTCTCACGTTTCGCCGTCGCCACCATCGTCCCACCGCATCGCACGGATAATCTTCTAGTATATATATACACAAGTTAAATAATTATACAGATGTCAGCACAAATGTTTTTTTTTTCTATAATGTTTTGTGCCTAACAAATTACACCCATTTATCCGGTTTTTTTCCTTATATATATAAATAAATAAATAGGATAACACATATTCTTTTCTTTCATCTTTTTCAGCATTCACTGAAATAACACACAGATCCAGATCCATACCCACTTATAATCTCACTTCAAGATCCCTAAGCTCCATTTCTCATTTCAGGTATTTCTATCTCTTTCTCTCTCCCTCACACACACACGCTTATAATGTGTATGACAGTAGTGCGAAATAAAATGTTCCTTTTTTATTTGAAGGATGTTTGGTTATGATTTATGATTTATTGGTATTTGTTAGTAAATATATAATTATAACTGATATGATACAGTAAATGGTAGAAGTTTAGGTTTTTAGTTGGTTGCATTGGGTACCTATGTTCAAGAATTTTTAGTATAACATTCTATCAGCATTGTAATGTTTGGTTATAGAGCTATGTTAAATACACGACAGGTTATTATAAGTTGCTGACTGCCTTCGTTGTCATGATATCTACATAAGTATTGTAAGTGGCCTTGTTGCAATGATCCACTCAGATTCAGCTCTGGGTTTGTTCGAATAAAATTGTGAATTTGTGAATATCTATCAATGATTTGTACTAAAGGGCCTTTGGCCTAGCGGTATCCGAGGAGACCCATCAAGAGGTTGTGGGTGGTTCTAGTCCCATGGTGGAGAATTGTGAATATGTTTGTGTACGGATATTTTGCCTTTAAAAAAAAAAGGAGGATATGGAATTTTAAAATTATGTGTGAGTGTGTGAGAGTGTGCCTTCTAAGATCTAAAATCGATTAGGATCATGTAACGCTGTAAAACATTGGGCATGTTATATGGCAGTGCCTTATTTAACCTATACATACGAGAACAAAGTATGAAACGTGAGAATCGTGTAGTGTAGCACTACACAATATGTCCAGTAGTCAAATTGCATATTTGGTTTTTAAAACGTAAAGAGAACATGAAATTTATCGGGGCTTAACCTTTGTTATGCACAGGTAATTCACATCTATAACAATGTCAAGGAGACCATCGGGTTTATCTCGACGATTGGGTGATGGAGCTAGCGTTCCATTTATGGGATCCCTACACCCGAAAGCACGTTCTTCACCCTTCTTATCCATCGGACTTGTACTATTGGTAAAGCCATCTGAACATTCTCCATATATACTGTCATTGGTGTTTGTCTTGCAACATAACCAATGCATAAAGGATTTCTGATGTTCTTATCTCCATTCATGTTAGTGGCTTAGTGCTTAACATTTGTCATTATTTGTTTTTACTAAATAGACTCTGGAATCTTTCAGGGAGCCTTTTTTATAATTGGATATCTTTATAGTACTTCAGGTATATTTCTGGCAACACCAATGTTCATAACTATAGTTGACCAAATCGATATGTAGTGTGAATCTACATTTGGCATTAAGTGTACTTAAATTCCCGGATTTTGTGATTCAATTTAAACAAAAGTAATCTTTGTGACAGGTAGAAATGGTTTTGATAAAGCTGCTTTACGGAGGCTTGAAGGTAAACCATTCACGATATAGCTAAACAACTTCATTTGTTTTGCATCACAATTTTGTTTACAATGAGAGTGGCGCTTATTGTGATTACAAGATTTGTTCATATTAGAATCTTGTCACTAAAGATTTTTTTCTTGTTCCTTTTCGAGTCTCATTTATATGAATAGATGTTTAGGTTTCATAAAACACATTTGCTCTTTTAATGCTGTTAAAACCATTTCCAATGGCTGGGCTCTTACATTTATGGAAACACTTCATCATAAAACACCACCACCAGTTAACGATTCTGAGATTTCCTTATGTATATGCAGCTGGTGGTTCATGTACATCGGAACTTTTTGAAGCATTGCCATACTTGAAGAAAGCATATGGAGATAGCATGCATAAAATCTTGCATGTAGGTCCAGATACTTGTACAGTGGTTTCCCAGTTGTTAAAAGAAGAGGATACCGAGGCATGGGGTGTGGAGCCATATGATTTGGATGACAGTGATGCCAACTGCAAAAGCCTTATAAGAAAAGGCGTTGTTCGTGTAGCTGATATCAAGTTTGCTCTCCCATATAGGTCAAAATCTTTTAACCTTGTCATAGTGTCGGATGCGCTGGATTACTTGTCCCCAAAGTACCTTAACAAAACACTTCCAGAATTAGCAAGAGTGTCTTCAGATGGATTTATTATTCTCTCTGGTAAATTCGCAAATAGACATAATTCTCGAGTAAATAGCAGGCACAATTACACTTTCACTTTATGTATACTTGTATTAATTAGTAAAATCTTGATATGCATTGTAATATTGTATAGGAGCATAACTAAGAGGTTTCTAATTTTTGGATATAGGTTATCCTGGGCAACGTACGTTTAAAGTTTCTGAGCTGTCCAAGTTTGGTCGCCCTGTAAGTTCTTTATTCGGAGTTCATATTTATATCTAAAACATGTACAGCTGTTTTTAAAGCTCAACATTTCTTTACATGATTGGAAATTAATCAAATACATTCTCATTTAGGTGGAAATTTTGATCCATTTACTTATAAATGGGTCGATTTGGGTTGTGTTTTATCTTAGACAGGTCAAATGGGCCAAATGATAATCTTTTACTAAAAGGAGAATGGTTCAAATGAATCAAACGGGTTGAAAGCTGCCCAAGTTACAGATTTTATGTGTGCGGCATCCTAAATCTTCTATCAAATACTTCATATTATTATGATGGCAACGTTGTTTTGAAATCAGGATTAACATGTTAGTTACTAGTGTTTTTTTTTTATAATAAAAATGGACAAAAGGTGTTTGAAGGGTAACCCAACCCCGCCCAGTCTATAATAAAATATGACCCACTTTGACTCCTTGCTAGACCCAAGCTCTTGCCACTTCCAACATAACAGAAATCGAGTGTTTTTTAAACTACTAAGTTCTTGTTTTATATTAGGCAAAACTACGAAGTGCTACTTGGTGGATTCGGTTTTTTGTTCAAAGCAGGATAGAAGAGAATGAAGATGCAATTAAGAAGTTTGAGTCAGCTGCAGCCAAGAAACCCTACCAGCCTGCCTGCCAGATTTTCCATCTCAAATCATTTATTTGAAGCAACCAAAGGTTCTTTAATTTATCAAGAGTTACATCATAAAATACAAAATCTGTTGCTGAAAAGAAGAAAGATTGATATTTATTGGGAATTTTTGGTTCATTGTCATTCAAGATATGTAGATTGTTGTAACCTTATATGCTAATGCTTTTATATAATTTTGGAAATAGTGTCATTTTAGTTTTTAACCAAAAAAAAAAAAAAGTGTCATTTTAGTCTATATATTTGAATAACACAAAGTTGTAACAGAATTCTAGTTTGGTATTCTTTTATTGTATGGTTCTTTCTTTTCATTCTTTTGGTCAAAAATGCTGTGCCTTCCAAGCAGCACTTTTGAGCCAAGTATTATAAATGTTGTATCATTTAATTTTTAATTAATATTGTTAACAATAAACTTGATTAGTTTGTTGATTATTCTTTTGGCATGTATGGCTATATGATATCTATTTGCGTGCTACATTCTTGTAGTATACTGTAATTTGTAATTGGTTATTTGGATGTAAAAGCCGGACAAATAACCTTCAAACCGATGAATGCAGACAATATCTCTATATGATTTATCCTGAGGAAGTCGTGCGTTGGTTACAGGCTCAGACATCTGCTTAATAACATGTAATTGACTGATACAATGATCTTGCTCTATAATCTATATAGAATTGATGCCCGTTCGCAATCAAAGAAGGTTGCAACAAAAAGAGTGCGTGTAGCTAACTCGACTGTAGATAATAACACCATATTTTTTTTCATGGTTCATCGTTTTAATCGCTTGCAATATGTGCTGTTCGATTAACGTCATTCATTTGTATACTGTACCAAGTATGAGTAGTTGCGTACTTGCAGATACTTTACCGATAAATTGGGCATAACACAAGCAAGTTTATATGGTTGATGATGTTTTATTATTATTATTATTATTATTATTATTATTATTATTATTATTGAGATTACAATAGCAAAAGATTAAATGTGTTGTTATGTGAAGAATTGCTTCATTTATTTAAGGTTGATTTGATTTGATGTAAAAGCAACGAAAATACATTAAATATCTATAAACTGTGACGTTATGTAGCCATGGAGGTGGCCCGTGGAGAGACGGCTGACAAATGAACGCTCTCCATGTTTTAATTCTAACTTTTATAATTCATTAACATAAATTATTTTCGTACAACCTCTGGAACTTACTTCTGTTTATAGTTGTGTTAAATATTACCTAGATATACTACGTATCCGGTAAAAGAAATATTTTGGAGACGTAACCTTTGTTCTTATTTTTTTCAATGTTGCGTGTGCTTCCATTTTAGTGAAAAGAAACTTAGTTTGAAATAATTTTTAGTCCTACAATTTATGTCTACAAATTATGTCAAGAGGATGGAGTAGACACAAGATATAAGAGGATATAAAGGTAAAAGGTGTGGTTGTTACAATGTCAAAAATCGGCATGACAAAACCAAATCAAATAATACCATGTGTCTTTTGTCAACCACGCTAAAATATAGGGCTGTCAATGGGTTCGGGTTGACGGGGCCGGGTTGGCGGGTTGACGGGTCAAAAATTTCTGACCCTAACCCGACCCACTAAAAGTTTCAGGTCAGAAATTTCAACCCTGACCCACGACCTGTCCACCCGAAAATCGACCTGTCAACCTGTCTCTTATACA
>JAOEHQ010050521.1:0-20107 GCA_025447715.1 Asclepias incarnata
GCAACAAACTACAGTGGGATGATGATTGTCCTTGGAGTGAGTGGTACACTGCAGAAGACCCTGTAAAAGGTAACATTTTGTAGAAATATCTGCTAGGCTTGGTAATACGTGTATATTGTACAAAAGTTTAAGTCTTTGTTGTTATTGATGTTTGCATAGAATGTATGTAGCTTTTGAGCTGATTGCCATGTGGGATGAGAAAACTGTTGAAAGTTCGATGGAGATGGCTGAATTGGAAAATGTTTCTATCCATGAAGCTCAAAAGTGGTTCATTGTTCCCGAATTCACTTCTTATATGTATGGAATTATCTTTTTAGATTTCGTTATAATAGCCACCTCTTTTGTACCTTATATTTCCCGTATATATTTTTCACAATTCTGTTGTATAGTGCGGGTGACGTTATGGGAAACATGGTTGGATTTGCTTCACAACTTAGGCTTTTGGTTGATGTATTGGCTATGTCATTGGACGTGAAATTCATGGAAGATTTTGTGTCAGGTTAACTTGGATTTTCTATATTATTAGCTTAGATATCCTGGATATTTGAGAGTAAAATAGTCTACAGTTTTGAATATTGCCGACTTTTCTGTTATGTTTGCTTACAGCTGAAACACCAGGATCTGACAAATTAAAGTCATCTGCAGTAGTTCCTCCACCGACAGTTCTTGATCGTGTACTCAAGGATCTTTGTCATCATGGTACGTTTTCCTAATTTAAGACAAATCATGGTTTAGGCCTGCTTAATAGTCATATCTTCATCTGTGTTTTGCCGTGCAGTGTATGATCCTGATTCCATTTACCCTTGCTGCTTCTCTTATTCCTAAGTAGTTGGGATAATTAATAGTAGAACTGGTCCATGACCAGAATATTTTGAAACATTATAAGTTTTCTATAGCCGATACACACACAAATGCACATTGAATTCAGACTGTTGATCATATGTCTTTATCACAGGACCTGAAGTCATTTCTTCTGAAAGCAGACACAAGAGTTCTAGACTTATCAAGGGTGCTCCCTTGGAAACTCTGTTTGCTCAACTTTGCCTGCACTCTTTATGGTTTGGAGATTGCAACATACGTGGTAAACATAGTAAAAGTTCATATAAAAATCAAGCTTATTTTGTGTTTATCATTCCTTGCTTAGTTTGGCTTTTATTATATGTTTAGCCATTGCTGTGCTATGGATAGAGTTTATTAGAGAAGTTCGTTGGTGTTGGGAAGAGTCACAATCATTGCCACGAATGCCGGTTAATGGCACAATTGACCTATCAACTTGTTTGGTTCACCAAAAGCTGCAAATGGTAATCGTTTTCCCTAGTAACTTGTTTATTTGGATATGCACTACTACAATTATTTGAGCTAATAGGAAACTTGTTTCCAACATTCTTCTGATTGTTTTAAAAGGGCCTTGGACTTTTATGATAACCAAAACTGCACAGCTCATAGATTCCATTAAAGAAACTAGGCCCATGTATTAGTTTTCAAGAGAAAGTTGTTCCGATTAATTTTGCCATTGATTTCAGGATACAAAAAATCAAACAGATTACAAGATATGTAGCATGTGAAATGTTTGGTCATATTTGAATCACATCACTGTACTAGAAGTCACTTGGTGACAATTGTATATTAGAAACATTATAAGAAAAAAATGCATATAATCTTTTGAAAGTCAGGCTACATGATATGACTTATGTTCTTTTTGCCTTTGATTTAATTATATTTGTTTTTTTGTTCAATGTCGTTGTTCCTCAGCTTGCAATATGTATCGAGAAAAAACGCCAGCAGCAAGACAGCCACCAAGATAGTGATGACAATAGTGATTCTCCTAGCGTCGTGGTGCGTTGACTGCCGTTCTTCTTTCTGTTCATAAGCTAATAAATTATGACTCATTATTTATGAGTTATATGATGGTTTGTTTGGGCGAACTGCAGGCAACTGGTGAGTCTAATCAGGATTTATCTGATCCATCGAGAGCCAATGAAGGTTTAGTCAAGGAAAGTGACAGGTGAACTAAGCAAGTGAGAACCCCTTGGTATTAGTTACTAAACACTAATGTGCCATGAGGATATTCACACATGTAGATTGTAATTTGTAATTCTTTTGGTTTGAAGGCCTATCTATATCAGCTAACATTTCATATTTTTAGTATAAATTATCTACTTTTATATTTGTGTAATTGTGTAGTTACACCAAAAAATAGTTCTGTATTAATCCGTTAAGTTTAGATTGTAATATATCCTTTTGGACCAGAAGCAAACACATCCACATGTTCATTTACGTAACATACAACTAATCATAAAGTATTGCATACATAATCTGCATTCACTCTACTAACACTTTGTTAAATATCATGCACACAATTTAATCTGCTTTAAATGTTTTTATGTTGTCCAATGTTTCCAAAATTCTGTAATTTATTTTGCAGCACCTCAACTTCCGATGGCTTCCATAAATCTGGAGCAACCACTATTAGGTTTAGTTCTATGCCACAACGTTCCGTGACATCTGCTGATTTAGAATCTTCAGATCCTAAGAGGAGGGGATCGGCAGGTGTACTGGAATCCATGATGCTTTTGAACTCAAACACCTATATGCATGCTCCATTCACTCTGGTTCATCTCATTTTCGCATGCTCACTATCTTTTTACCTATATGTCTCTTCCAAAGTCAATAACACGGCAGTCTTTTCTTTTCACAGGATCCACCAATAATGACCGAAGATATGCACGAAGAAAGGCTACATGCAGTTGAAGTTTTGGGTGATTCATTTGTAAGTTGTCACATATTTGGGATAAAAGGATCCGTGTTGATGAAGGGAGTGTTTAGATTTGGGTTTTTGGATCTGATTAACTGATTGATTAGCTTATAATGTTGGATGAACATAATGCTTCTGGTTATCTCAACATTCAAGACCAAATAGTCGGTTTCATACCTACTGCATCAAAGCTTGTTATCTTGGGGAAAAAAACTTCATGTTTACCCCCAAAAAAATAAAATAATTAAAGAAACAAATAAATAAAGCTTCTATTATTTTCAAACCTAATTTGAGAGACTTTTTCATATAACTGATTATCTGGTTAATTCCTTCAAGAAACACAATTTGTCAAATACTCAAACATCTGATTTTTCCGACTAGTAGAACTCCAAAAAGCGAAAAGCACATCCAAATTACAGCCTGTTTTATCACAATTGAATATATGATTCTAATTATTCATTATCACCTGATCACTTGCAATACTTACACCTAACACCCCCTTAGTAACCTAATCTTCATGTCTCTACAAAGTACAAAGTGCTAATCATGGTTGCATTTTGATGAATTTTGTCAGAACTTCTCAGGCCAGTTAGAGAAGGACATCCTATCTTCAGGTACCAACCCCAATTCCCTATTTGACGAGTGGTTTTAATAGGGTGTCACATTTGGCTTTTGCTATAATAGCATTTAAATAAAAAAGATCTTTTTTGAACAGATATGTCAGCATTCAAAGCTGCAAACCCAGATGCCGTATTTGAAGATTTCATTCGATGGCATTCCCCAAAAGACTGGGAGGAGGACGAGAGTTCTAAAAATAAATGGCCTCCTGGAGGAAGACTTTCAGAGAGAATGTCAGAGCCTGGGAATTCATGGCGAAAAATATGGAATGATGCACCTCCTTTGCCAGCTTCAGAACAGAAGCCACTTATGGATCCAAATAGAGAAGGAGAAAAGGTACATAGTTATCTTATGTTTACAACTTTAATGTTTAGTTTACCTTTCATATCTAACCTAACATCCCTCCAACGTTATACTTCATAGATACTTCATTATCTGGAAACAGTGCGACCACATCAATTGCTGGAGCAAATGGTGTGTACCGCTTTCCGGGCAGCAGTCGACACTCTTAACCAGACTAGCTTTGGTGAAATAAAGCACATGACAACAAAAGTTGATCAGTTATATATCACTATTGCTTCTGCATTGAGGCCTTTGCAAGGTTGGTATCATTGACCCTTGTTTTCTTTTTGTCTGGGTTATGGTTTGTGTTATGTATAATCAGTGGGGGACGTTTTTGGATTAACATTATGAATTGTCTTTTTTTGGTGATTGGTTTTTAGTGTTTAGATTTGATTCTGGTTATATGATTATCAAACAGTCAAACTAATCAGACACATTTCAACAAAACTTTGGTTATATGATTATTATCAAAACAGTCAACTAGTCAGACATGTTTCTCTGTAATAAGTTTGGCTACTAAAGAGAACCGAAGATTATTTATTTACTACTCAACTTCATCCTAGATTAGAGAATTTTAACCATCAGTTTTGGACTTACAGTTGACATGTTTTAACAAAATTATACTGTAGTTGATAGAAAATAATTCGTTACATTTTAATTTTACGTACTTTAAAAATGTATGATCATGGCTGTTTTGGTCATTTTAACTACCACTTACTTAAATAACCATAGTTTGGAAAACACTCAAATAGTTGATTATTACAGTTTCAAACATGCATAATAGCATATTGGATTCCAGCGTTGAATACTGAATAGATCGGCAGATGAGAATATTTGTCCATCAGTGCTTTGCCACAACTGTATGAGATTATGATTAGTATATCTCACATGATTACAACCATTATACCTTATAGGATTGATGTTTAAATTGTAGCAAACAAGTTACCTGGGGATATGGAGATAATTGAAGACTTGAAACGGCTTTGTGTTGTATTTGAACACGTGGAGAAACTAATAACGCTAGCTGCTTCTCTTCATCGCAAATTCTTGCATGCACCACGTCTTGCACAATCTATATTTAATGACTTCTACAATTTCTATGTTCCAAAAATGGAAAAAGGATCATTAGGAGGAGATGCAAACAAGGTATGTCAAAATTGTTTCTTTACTGCCATCGATAATAAAGAAATGGCGTCATTTCTATAAATAGATACAAATAAATGTGGCGGTTTTCCGGTTACCAGTTCACTTAATGGGTAGTTTCGGGTTGTATTGTATCTCAAATGGTTGAATCAACAAATGTACCTAAAAAACGGGAGTGGGGCCCAAAGTCCATTTTTAACACAGTCCGGATACAACATCCTATATCGGATTTTGCTAAGATACATATTATTATTGTAGTATTTTGATCTATACTGACCACATTAATAATCTTTGAAACAAACTAAAGAAATTGACAGAAAATGTTTCTGGATCAACCTGCTTTGCCCTGTTTTGACCAGTTACCGATTACACTACCCATCCGTCTTACCACTTGTAGATGCAAATGACTAATAAGGTTTTTTAGTTTTTCCAGGAAATTAAGAAGGAAGAAGTAAGAGTGAACGAGAGAGACGTCGTTACAAGTATGTTTGTTCAACCCTCGGCTAACCAGTCTTGGAGAAAAGTATTGAGCATGGGGAATCTACTGAACGGCCATGAACCAATATTAAGAGAGATTGTATTCTCATTGCGCGATAGAGTGGATAACAGTTACCATGTTACTGGGAATCAGAATCCATGGAGTCGTGAGCAAGAAATAGAAACTCATAGGATGTACATTTGTGGAACTTCAAATGATCTAAGGTTAGCTCTATCTGTCACCTCTTGTGATTGACAAAATATTATATTAATTTGTCGAAAATTTCTATTAATGGTGTTAACTAGATAGATGACCCGCGCTTCGCTACGATAATGTTTGTTTCCATTCAACCTATAAGTTTGTAACATAATACTATACATTGTATATCTAAAGATATTTGTTATTATGATCTATTTATCAAATTTTCTTTGTATTTTTTTTTCCAATTTTTGTATCGTTTTATTTTGAGCCGAATTTGAGCCATCTTAAATCTTGTTTGACACAAACTCGAATTGCTATCATCGAGTCAAGTTCGACTTTATTTAGTTCGAGCTCAACCTGGGCTAACCAATTTTTTAGATTAGGATAGTGAATTAATAAGAACGAGTCAAAATTTTTAAGAATATGTTATAGTGACTAATATCATTATAAATGACATTCACTAAAGATGGTGCCAATGAGTTCTTAGTCTAGTGGTTTAAGGAAAAAGTGTGAGACTTTGTTTCTCTAGAAGCCCCGAATTCAAATTCGGGCATTAACGTTTATTATTAACTAAGTGACATTTGCCGTTAAAAATAATATAGCAAAGGTGGCTTATGATTTATGAAATATCTTTTATTAAATGTTTGCTTGCTTTTATTAAACACAATCATAGCAAAGGCGTCTTTACTTGACTTTGATCGAAAGCAACGACCGCTCTCATCAAGTCATCATAACTAATGTCGACCTCCATACCAATAAATTCAAATTTTTAATTAAATAAAAGAAAAACTAACATGATGTTCGCACAAATACAGTAGATTTAGTGAATATGTCATGTTAGACAACTAATTATTGATTTTATTAATATATGACTAGAAGAATACCCGCGCGATGCAACAGCTTTTAATTTTGAAGGCGAATATTGGCGTTGATTAACCTTGATATAAGTTGAATAATTTGGAATAACTTTTGATGAATAGTCAACAAATAAAAACCCCTACCATAATCTTAGTATTTCAAGTGCTTCCATATTTATAATGTTTGCATTCCATTCCAAATTTTTCCATGACCAATGTGGGATAAATTCACCTTTTGACATTGATAAAAACATGAAAGTGTTATATTGTCCCACATTGGTTCTAAAAAATTTTGTAACACCCATCCCATGTCTATATATATTCTTAATTTTTAAGACACTTTGCAAATGAATTATAAAGTAGTATAGATATAGATATAGATTATTAAAGACTTTGTTTACGTATAAAGTATAAAGTAATATACTGTGTTTATAAATCCTTAATTGTGTGAGACATATTAATATATCTCGTAAATATCAAAGGAAATTAATAATTAATAAGGTTAGTTCCTAAAAAATACAAATCTATAGAGAACACATGTTGATCAAAAAATGCACTGAATACTTCAATCATGTTTTAGTTATATTGGAACGGTATTCTGTGCTCTAGCGCTAACTTTATATTTCTAACATACACATAGACCTTTTTTGGTTCATGTCACTTGAGGGTGTGTTGATACATCTACCTCAACAAGTGGAAAATCCAAGCAAAAGATTGCATACTTTTTTCGATCATATCGTCAATTCGTCATCATCCTTTTCGATAGAATCAACATTTTGATCTTTTACAATGACTTCACCCGCTCATAACATATGTTTTTACTCCTTTGATCACAGCCTAGCTGGTGCCATGTCATGAGTTTGGACTAAAACCACCCACTAGAAACAACCATCACAATCACAAGTTAAAAAGGAATACCAATCCATTAAACTTTCCAACTCTTATTGAGCTATACCAATACTTTTCCATCATGGTGTTTAGTTCATCTAAAAGTTATGAGAACATTTTACAAGTTACAAATAAAGTAGGAATACTTGCTCTTCATACATGCAGGATCTTAAAATTCTTTGGTTCTTTGTTGATTAACGTACGACTAAACACACTTTGTCGCACCAAAGCAGATTTCATAAACTAAAGAACGATGAGATTTTGTGTTAAGCCATTAGAAAGATACTAAAGTATGATTACTAGACCTACTTGTGCAACTCTGATGATTAACCTTAATGACATATAACGTCGATCTACATGGAACAAGAAACTGGTCGTGAGCTGAATTGGGTGACAATATGTATATACATAATCACCCATGTGTTTCTGCCATTAGATTTCAATCACATATTTCAAATTTACAAGCCTTTATCAAGGTCAAGATCGCAATACTTCACACACACAAAAAAATATTTCCCTAGAAACCAGAAAGGATAAGAAAGATGTCAAAGAGAGGGGAAGAAAGTAAGGGAAGTTTTGTGTCTTTGGTCATATCAATACAAATTTCAATAAGATTCATATCTCCCCACCAAGTATGGCACTGGCATGGCATCTTTACATATTCTGCTCATGTTCCACTTTTGGCTCCCGGAACTCACATTTTTAATCCATAATTGCCATTTACACCTGCGCAAACCAAATAGTGGCCAAGTTATTTCATAAGCGTATTTGCAAAAAGAAATCCTATTAGCATTACCTACCAGTAAAGGTGTCAAGTTCAACAAATATAATTTATGGACGGTTTGAGTTACCTACGTCTTACATTTAACAAGTCAAATGCATGAAAAAAAGTTGGCTAAATAGAAAAAAGGTCAAATAGATCTAAAGTGCCAAAAGTGCTAAATAACAGATTTATAAATTTAAATTACTATTCAGATAACAATACTCTGTCAATATATTTGGCAGACCAATGATTTATAAAAAATACACACATACAGAATTGTGGAAAAAAATTTATTGGATAAACCCGATGCGCGCCACAAAAGTACCAATGTTGACCCATTACCCAACCAAGCCCTGTGGCCCCGCCTATTTGGCCACCTTACCTAACAATAACCAGAAGGGATATCTTTACCAGAAACTCAAGAGGGCTGCATAAATGCAGCAAATTGAAAGCATATCAAGGACAAACATGTAGTGTAGAGTAGGGGGTATGTGTTTGTGTGTGTGTCTTTTCTGTTCAAAGAAAACAAATTTAAGAATGATATCATTGTTATTATTGTTGATCGTGATGATTGTCATCGAGCTATAGAATCTTTCTCAACATTTTAAGTCTGTATCAAACCTACATTTTTGACAATTGACAGACAAATTATCTCAAGAATCTCCATACCTTATTTGGGTTTTCAATATTTTCTCAACAGCAAAATACAATAATTGTTCTCCCTTCATCCCAAATTAATTGTAGGTAACCTTGATACTATCCTAGCATGGGGGTTATGTAGGTACCAATGCGGTACATGGGACTAGAGGGTTCCCATCAATCACCCCTTTTTTTTCATCCCAAATTAATTGTCCACTAGACAAAAACACATCATTTGAAAAAACTATAATTAACGTAACATATTTTAATTCTAATGACAGTTTTACTCTTCAACCTTTATTTTGATTCTAAAGTTTTGCAATACTAATTTCAATTACGGACAATTTGGGAAACTTAGCCATATTTATACAAATGTACATATCAAATTCTAGTAGTGGACAATTATTTCGAGACAATTTAACATAACAAGACAGACAATAATTATGGGACGGAGTGAGCAGTATGTCTAAGAAGACAAGAATCTAATTCGAAAATTCCAGCTTCACCATAATCTGTCTCTATTGATTATTAGAGGTGTTGGGGAATTATGTCTACAAAGGTCTGCATAGAGGACACTTTCTATCTTTAATATGTATACTGATTTCAAAACTTACAAAAAACAAAAGAACGATACAATATAAAAGAATAAGCCCTATCACGTGTGATTGCTAATGCTGAATCAGAATCAGAGTATTATTTTCCAACTACAATAAATGTTAAGTGGAGAGTCTTACTACCAAGCACAAAATATGGTTGGCATGATCTGACATGTCAAAAATTCCTTATTGTCTTCGTTGTCATAAATACATAAACTTTTATAAAATCTTAACAAAGTGGGCAGTTCCAAAGATTATCCATGTTCGCAAAAAGATGTCACTCCTCGGTCCTCAATGTTATTGGGCGCCACATTCCCATTCTAAGTCACACTTTTGTAACATCAAATTATGCAATATATCATTTTCTAAGTTCACTTTTACTGCATTGATCACATACCCTCGATATATAACATGAGCTATGTCACCCCACCCCAATCCAAACAGGTAGCACGTTGTCTGATATTATTAATACTACCATTTCAAACTTGACTAGTAGTAATGGATGACAAGTGTATATTCACAATACTATACTGTATTTAGAGTAAGGTAATAAACACCATTGATCATATCACCACTTAAAGATACCAACTCACTGCAAATAAACTAATTTTGCTAACATATATGGAATGAAATAATATCAGAAAGGAACCTACCTCCATCATGTTAATCAGCTCAGTCCCGAAGACCAAGTTCCACCTCAAGCTCATCATCTTCTTCAAAAAGCTTCAATAGACGAGCATATTGCTCTTCACGCTTCTTCTTTTGCCATAGCCTGAAAAGGAAAAAAGATAAACCCAGAACTGTTGCAACTGCGATGCATAGTACAAGTATTGTAGATCCACTCATTCTACTTGAAGAATGAGGTTTCGTCTTGTTTTCGGAGTTTGAATCAGCTGAAAAACCTGAAGAAATATAACACACAAAACCTTAAGCTTAAGGATGCTAAAAACACTTCTTGGCAGACTAGCCTAGGCAAAAGTAGGAACGATAAGTTGGGTCGAGAAATAAGTGGCACTCAACTGTAACCCACTAGCATGCACTAAGACTAAATCACAATAATGTTGGCATATACATTAGGTAACAGCATAAAGATCCCCAGAGTACTAAGTTGAGCCAACAAAACTTAAACCATTTTGATCCAAACATAGAGAACAAAAGCTGAAAATATGCATCGTATACAATTACCAAAGTACTTAAGTCAGAGAGACGGATATTCAAGATGAACATACACGGAGAGAAATAAAGAGACATTATCAAAACTAAGCATTTCTTATCTAACGTCTTCTCGAATGTTCTTTCTCATATCATCTTTACTGCATAACAATCTTTAAAATATATTCTAAGAGCCGTGTATACGATTCTAAAGCACAAAACAACAAAAATCTTTACCTCCCACCCGGGGAAGAGATCTGTACACCAAACTTTTGATGTATACACTAAAACACTACCATGTTTTTATGCATATAGTACAACACCCTAACCCTATACACATATTTTTGGTGCACATATCAAAAACTTTGGTGCACAAATACGCAACGACTAGTTGAGCAAAAGAAACACATTGTTACTTACTAAAGTGATAACAAATAAATAACTTAGAGATCATATCACAATCTTCTCCATATACCCACCTTACTACATTCTTAAAAACACATATTATCTCATATTAACTTAACTCAACCTCGAAACAACAACAGAACGAGCCGACATAAATGAAACAAGCTAGTATAAACAAAAGAGCTATTTATACAATTAAATTATCATAAATACATACACACCAAACAAAAACCCCTTTCCATTTCAATTGTTCCTAAATAAACACCAACCACACCTAGTAACTCACATTCCAATACATAAGACCTATACATACAGCTCAATTGTTATACATACACATAAAACATACATCAGATCACAATTCACAACAACAGTAATCAATATATACATATAAGTAAGTAAATAAATGGATCAATATATATATATATACATATATATATATTTAAACAAAATTGAAATGGGAAAAGAAAGAAAGAAACCTGAAAGAAATTGAAGAGAAATTAAGGAGATTAATAATAATAATGATTTTCGAGGATTTGAGATCTGACTCATCTTTTTTTTGGTCGTCTCGTCTGTCTATGTTGTTTCTCTCTCGTGTGTGAAAATATATTACGCTACCTCTTTATATCACACCCCTTCATATTTTTCTAAGTTCTAAAACCACCCCCTTAAGATAAATATATGGCGTCTAACTATGACGTTTTTGACTCAAATATATACAACTTAATTAGGTTACTTTTGTGTTAGTTTTTGGATATTTTTCCGATTAATCTTAAGATGTTTTTTAATGAGATTTAAACTTGAGACGTTTTTTAAAGACATATTTTCTCTTTACCATTAAGTGATCTTGATGGTTAAATGTGACGCTTACACATTGTTTGAAAGTTTATAACATGCACAAAAGTGTTAAAAGCAAAGGGTACCAGTTCATGGTGGTTTGACGTTACTTTCACATGGTGTTTAGGATAGGGGGTTACCACACTGAGGTGTGTTTAGTGTAGGGGTCATCATGGTTTGAAAGCCAACTCTGGGGGTGTGAGGTAAATTGGTTTTTTTTTTCTTCACTCAGTTGCATAGTTAAAAATGTCAAAGGCATTTGGTTGAGATGGTTAAGGTGTTGGCCTTTGGTACAAGTGACCAAGGTTCAAGTCTTGCCATCAACATTATTTGTTCTTTGACATAATGCTCAATGAAGGAAGACTGGCGGGGATTCGGCCACCGGTTCGATCACAAGGACGACCGGGTTTTACCATTAGTGGGCCTTCGGGCGAGTGGGTTTTCCCCGGGACGTGGAGCTAAGTGGGCTAGGGGCTTCGTGCGTCTGAATTGGACCAGTATGTGTGTACCTTTAGACATTGGGGCGTCGACTGCGAAGTACCCAACATTGTCTTAGTTGGCCGTTAAAAAAAATAGCTAAATAAATGAGTTTAGAGGTTGTTTAGAATAATGACGATGAATACTAAGTCAAAAATGGCATTGTTATTGGTGGAATGAAAAACATGATGTATCACTAATGTGAAACTCGAGATCATCCTAGGTTGTGTACCTGATATGTTTATAAAATTATATATTTTTTTATATTTTAAATATAACTTTCTTAAGTGGTATGAACCTATTAGAATTATAAAAAAATTACAAATAATTATTCAGATATAAAAACACTTAAAATTTAACATGAAAAGCCTAAGATTAAAGTAAAAGCTTTAATACTATCAAGCCTATTTAAATCCACTACATCAAAAAGAAATAAATAACACTGTTGTTTTTCTTTCTTCCAAATAAGATAGGGTGTTAATGTTAATTGAGTCTAAGAGTGAACACTTGTTTTTATAGTTAGAAGGTTATTTACCTTTTTAAAAAGACTTTATAACAAATTTTGTTGAGTTTGAAGAATAACAAAATTGGGGAACAAAAATCTAGCATGAAAACCTATAATGCGAATATGCGATTAATAATATTAAAAAACTTAATAGAATATTTAAAGAAACATTAAGATAAATGTTTAAAGATAGAAAATTTATAATATATATAAGTTATTCCTTCAAGTTTGATTTAGAAATGGTTAAACAATGAATCAAAAAAGCATGTTATGAAAAATGAATCATATATTAGTTAAAATCAATGATTAGTTGTCTAACACGACATGTTCGCTGACCCGCTACATTGCATGGACATTATGTTGGTATGTTTTAAGATTATATCAGGTGATAAACAGGTTATACATGGATGAGACTTCACCATTTACATCCATATCCGTATTATATTTAGTTCGTCTATATATATCAAATGTTGATCGAGTAGAGTGGATATCCATCGAGTCACGTGTTAACTGACGTCTTTAGTAGAGCATGTTTACGTTGTTCTTTTTAGTTTTAAACTAGATTAGGACCCGTTATTTACGGGTTATAAGATTCAAAACACTTTATATTTTCGTTTTGATTTTCATTTTGACGGTGTTTAGAAATCTTGTTATATGGCACCATAAAAACTTGTAGCATTAAACATCCAGGACCACCACGACGCAATACCATATATGTTATTATTTTTAGAAATCATATATGTTATTATTTTTATTTCCAGCAGCAATACCACAATACCCTGATCGACCTGTGATCACACCTGATGACCAATAGCTTTGGACACCACCATGACCAAAAGTCCAAAAGAGTTTTAAACATTCTAATAACTTTGACCCAAATGCCTCATGTCATTTTTTTCTCAAGTAGACAATTTGTATTATCATATAGTTAGTAATAAGAAATATAACCATTGGCACCATTCTATTCTATACTCTTATTAAAGGAAAAACTTTAATGATCTCATAAAATCTTAGGTGGCAGCTTCTTAGGTTGTCCACCTATGATTTTCTTAGTCAACATGACATTACGTATATGTATTTTGTATCTTTATATGAGTTTGAATATGGTTGCATTAATTAATTCATTTTTTCCAGATATAATTATAATTCGTTATATTTTTCCTCCTTAATCAAGAATTCAAAATTTAAACCAAATCTCTCTCTTCAGTCAAATGCTTCTTTTTAACTTCTTCATATTCTTTCTTTCTCATCACAATTTTTCATTTGTTTATTATCTATATATCTATATATACGTATGTATGTATCATATTGTTTGCAGGTTTGAAGCAACAAAACTTGGTACAATCTTCGATCTTTTATCAAAATAATTAAAATCCAATTTTTCGTTTGATACACGGGCTTGGTAAATGTTTCACACGGGAACTTTTTGATTGTATTGATTTTGACTTTCTTGATTGCTTTTCATTAAAGATATTTAAGTTTTTGTATGATCGTGATTTTAACACTACTTTGTCTATATGTTTTGTTTTTGGTGTTTTTCCCAAATTCATTATACTAAAATTCCAACTACCATCTACTAACTTTAGCTACAAGCTAGTTTTATCCGACGTATCAAATATTATTTTTAGGGTCCAAGGATGGTTTCACTGCTCCAATATTCATGAGAGTGATGTGGATTTAAGGATTTTGAGCAAATGTTAGAAATGAAAGTTAACATTAAAAGGCTAGTCTTGTAAAGATGATTAATGAACCACGAAACGTAATATTGGTAGAAGCTTTTGTCTCATACCACGACATATATAATATTTTAAAAATCAAAATGGTAATTAATAAAATAGAAAATGAGCAAATGGATAATTTGATGAAGATTCTTCCAACCAATTTAATAGATGAGGCTGATAAGTGGCAGTGGAATTCCAAAGCTAAGAATTATTTTTCCGTGGCTCAAGTTCGTACTTTCATTGATAAGAAAAGTCTCTCGGTTTCGAATAATGGAGAACTATGGAATAAATGGGTGCCCAAGAAAATAAACATTTTTGTTTGGCGATTGATGCGTAATGGCATTCCCACGAATATTAATCTGTTTAGTAGAGGGGTGGATGTTGATTTCGTTAGTTGTCGACTATGTGATTCTCGTTTAGATGATTCGATGCACCTGTTTCATGATTGCGGTATTATGAAAGTTACTAGACATCTACTGGAAACCTGGACAAGGCTCGACATTCCAGGAATGGAATATGGATGTTTCAATTCTTGGGTTTTTGATCTTCCTATTAGTGATCATGCGAGGAAGAAACTCCAAGTTATCGTTTTTACGTGGTGGTGGTACATATGGAAGGAGAGAAATAACAGTGCACAATGATAGTCAATTGAACATTCCTAACTTGTTTAACTCCATCGTGTCGACATCATTTCATTGGATTTCAAACTGAGACAGGAAGCATAAATATGATTGGAAAGAGTGGAACGAGAACCCTCTTGGGTTAGATACGCATATTGGCTGAGTCATGGTGCTCTTGGATTTTTTTTGTATCTTGTATTTTCTTTTGTTTTAGCTCTCCTGTGGCATGGTTGGGACTACATCAAAAACAACCCGAAGTGAAAACCGGTGGCTCGACCTTCGTGGTTTAGGAGTTTTTCTCGTGTTTTGGGTCACTGTAATTGGCACGAGTTTTTTCCACTCCTTTTGTAGTCCTCGCAGTTAATGTCGCATGTTGTTTCTAGAATAGTAGTTTGTCGTATTCTAGATTTTTGTATTTGTAATTGTACTCTTAGCCTCTAGCGTCTTGCTAGAGGCGGTTTCTGTTGATATATATAATATAGCCGTTCTAAAAAAAAATAAAAAATTAATAAATAAAAGTGGTAATGCATATTGTTGAATGACTGAATAGTTGATTCAACCCATTTGGTCCAAATATAATTAAAACAACCTCTAATTTAACTAAGCCATCGCCAATTTATCCAGGAAGTAAAATGAAATATGCGTTGCAATCATTGATTAAACACAAAATGGCAAATGATATTGACAATATACTAATACAAAACTGAATATGGGGTCGCAAAACTAATCTTGGAAAATCATTGGCGACGTCTAATACGACTTGGGAAAAAAGTTTGAGTATTTTAATGACCAAAAAAATATAAAATATATTTCCACATCAAAATAACAAAAGTTGTACACATCTATCATCTTTCAAACTAGGAGGTTCACCCGCGCGTTGCCGCGGGAACCTGTTTTCTTTTTGTCTCGGTTATCTGTTTTTATTTTTAAAGGCAATACCATAACCACAACAGCGTGTTTATGTTTACTCCCAAAAATTACAAAGGGAAAAAATATTTTAAAAAAAACCCATCTTAGCAAACTTTGGACACATCTTATTTCGCCATGAATCCCTTATCTAGGACCACAAAACCATCTAAAACATCATCAGTATATATCAAACTGGTCTGAAATCATACACACATAAACGGACACAATACATGAAGATAAAAATCTAATTCGATGACTTTACAATTAGTAAACATATGGCAGAATCCTCCACGGGACAGCCTTGCGATCTTCTGCCCACACATATTACATTTCTCTGCACATCAAGCCTCATCTCTTCTCTGTCGCCATATCAGTAGAATCAAAAAGATATGTTGAAAGAAGTAACAATAATTTATTAAAAAATAAATAAATTAAATGCTTTTACCATTAAGTTTTGCGATCGCCTTTTGTGCCTCATCTGCATCCTTAGATTTCGCAAATGCAAATTCCCTTGAATCACTAATCCTATTAACATCGACAATTCTAAATAATCAAAAAATTATCAAAAAAATAATAATATGATTTGAATTCTCAAGCTTATCATTTCACAATAAATTGTCACATTAAAAATCTTATGAAATGAGATGATGAGAAAACAAATATTATATATAAACAACCCTGCAGCATAGTTAGTTAGCCCAAAATGAAAATAAAAAAAGCTATCAGTAGCAAATATAGGCATGTATTGACATCATTTAAACTTAAAATGATAGTTAGAACTATGATTTTATATATAGGCATATATAGGCATACTATGATTCACTCTAAAAAGAAAGTGAGATCTTACATTCTGTAAAAGTCGATGATCTTCACTTGCGGAAGATATATATATATTCGATTCGATGAATACAAAGACACAGGATTAAATAAATAAAATGCCTTTCTAGTCACCATCCACCATTTATTTTATATGTTATTAATATATTTAATTCAAAGAAAAGTTCTCAGGTTTTGTGCCACACTGCCACTAACTATATTTTAATTGATGCTATCCTATCCTATACGTATACTCTGAAAACACAAAACAAATCAAAAAATTATAATAGAAAGTGAAGGGGCAGGGTATTGAACCGTCGACCTCCTAACACTAAAGGAGCGCGCGTACCACCCCAACCAGCAACACTTTTGGAATCTTTTGGTAAACTGAGTATATATAGCAATCTGAATTCACAGCTTCAGTAGTTGTACAATATGCTTTGGAACTTGCATTTTACTGTTCATTTCGTTCGTTTTTAGTAAAGGTATATAATGTCATTAGTGGGTCAATATCAATGTAATAATTAAAACTTGAAACTTCCAATATTGCCAAAATAAAAAGTTTAGATATTGAATATAGGGTGATGTAGGGATGGCAACGGGCCACAAAAAACCCGTAACCAGCGGATACCCATCCGTCATGGACGGATAATTTCAATAAATTTTAATCGTGGATACATAACGGGTAATGGGTGCACTATATCAGTCATGGATAAATCGGTACCGCGAACTCGTGATACCCATGTAAGAGACTCGTGGATATATCTTAAGATACCGTCAAACTCATATACTATTATTTAATTTTATATTATATTTGTGATATATATTAGTAAATTTTAAATTTATATTGTGCTTTTCTTTTTAAAATAGATTTCACTTTATTAAAAGATCAACTCTTGGATATTGTTATTGATTATCACCATGACTTTATCGTATCGATGTAGTAGATTTGGAGATTTTTTTTGCTAAATATTTTCTTTCAAAAAACATGGTTTAACGATTTATGTTGCTAGATTTCTTTTTTAACTTGATAGTTGTTAATGTATACGCATACTTGTCTTTCTTTTTTTGTTGTAAATGGTCATACTCTATAATTTAATATGATTACCCGTGGATCTACCCGTGAGCTTGTATAACCGCGGATCATGGTCGTGGATAAAATATTTAACCCGTTGGTGAATACCCGCGAATTGATGGATAAAAAAAAACCCGCGGACATGGTAATGGGAAAGAGGTATCCGCACCCGTTACCCGCAGGTGCCATCCCTAAGTAAAACAATATGCCTCAAACCAATGAGTTGAGAAATGATATTAATTGTCATTCTAAGATGGTTCTTGATAAATATCCAAGATAGTTCCTAGTAAATATGATTCAATGACTCGTATAAAAGTTTAATTTCTAAATACCTTATTGCACTATAGAACGGCCTCTGCGAATATGACAACATTATGATGTGACACATTAAACTCGATTTTTAAGGGCAATAGCTACTAACCTGCTAAATATGCGCTGCATTATTTCATAATGCATTTCATTCCCTTAAAATATTTTCAATGTGCCACATCTCATTCTAATGCGATGCATTGAGGTAATAATTTCAACCTTGACACGAATTTTTAAAACACAACAACTGTATTATTTTTATTAGACGATATAACCATGAGACTACATACAATTCAAAATAACTATTAAATGACAAAACGAGCGAGTTGTAACACTAAGCAATTGTTCAAAAGATGACTAGCACCTCACACTAACAATGGCACTAGTTTTCTACTTACCTTGATTCAGTTCACTACTTCTTCAACCTTTAACTTGTTAATATTTATCCTTTGACCTGGAACCTCCAATAAATTAAAGGTATAAATGACTAGAGAGTAAGCCAAAACTTAATGAGTACGAAATATATATATATATATATATATATAATGAGGATAGGGAGTATGTGGCTGTTAGATACCTAAGCTTGGGTATAAAACCCCTCATATTTTATATATATATATATATATACACATTCAACCAACCATCTTACATAGACTAACATGATATTTTTAACTCAAGTGTTATTATTAATTTCATGTTAACAGATATCTTTAACATTTAACAATATGGGTCCATATTCCTTGATTACGCCCAGGGATGGTTTTTGGTACCGAACCGGTCGGTACCGAAACCAAAACACATGTAGTTACCGTATACCGTATCGAAGTTATTGTATCGATACCGGTTTTTTCGGTATCAAAACCGCCTAGTAGCAGAAAAAGAAGAAGGCTAACTATAGTTTTTTGTATGGGGTTCAGGAATATCAAGAGCTAAGAACTACTCTATAGTAACAAGAAGAAGAAGATTTATCAATTTTGTTGGCATCAAGAGTATAAGGGTGAAGGGTGTGGTTGCCAATTTGACAAAATTTGACAAGTTGACAACCAATGATACTACGCCACGTGTACACGTCAAAACTTGCCAAAAAGTAGAACGTGGTTGCCAAAACATGTCAAAACTTGTCGATTTATATAGCCGGAAAATGTTGACGGGAAACTTGTTTTGTAATAAAATTGGGCTCAAAAAGTGGAGGTCGGGAATTCGGAAGCCGGGGACGCCATGGCTGCCAACCCGTAGGTTTACCCCACCAAGATACGTCCCGGATCATCCGAGTCCCATTTTATGAAAGTTTTTATCATCATCGCCCATTCAAAGTAAACCGACAACCTAACTTGGAACAAAAACGGCAACACTACAACGGAATAAATTTCCGGCTACGCTACCGCTAAAATAACACTACCAAGCTAATCATAATCAAGTAATTAACGGCAATGTTAAGTAAAATAAGTTACAAATATACATAAACAGTAAGCATAAGCAACAACAGTAACATATAAAACAACAGCAGTAACATATAAAACAGCAGCAGTAAGCAACAACTCCAAAAAGGGGTCGCCGGAAAACATGAACAAAAGTGGCCGGCAATTAAAAAAAAAACCCAAAACAAGAAGATGACACATGCAAACCCCCATAAAGGGAAAAGACAAGTGATGTGCGAAATCTAGTTTATAATTTATAACAAGATCTACCTAATAACAGACTACAACACACTTGCGGGCAGTGGACCCGTTCGTGTATAGTATAGCTAACTTGGTAAGACCAGGATCGAACACAAGGACTGAATAAAAGTACTTAAGGTTTGTAAACTGTGAATTAAAAAGAGTTTTGGTGTGACCGTGTTGTCACTTTGCTTTTAAAACTAAATATTCCGATAGTAAGACAATATACTCAACCGGTTCAAGCGAGAGTATGAAAATGTAATTAAGGCGTTAACAGTGATTAAAAGGCCATCTATGAAGACTCGGATCCACAAGAAGCTTAGGTTGCATATTTGATAAAAACCAA
>JAOEHQ010050532.1:0-20106 GCA_025447715.1 Asclepias incarnata
GAATTTTTGAAAGTGATTTTGATGCGGTTGCCATAAAGTGCTCTTTGAAGTAATTTGTTACTTGTGTCGAAATGCCTTTCAAGGGGAGAGGTTATTTGTATGCCACCGGTGATTACCTATCGGACATCTCATACAAGTTTAGTAAACGGTAAATGGATAAGGTTTTTCCTATTTGGGTTATGTGGGGAAGGCGAGTATTTTTTTTCACGGCCTAATGAGGGTATCCTATGAGTCTATGACTGTTTCTGAACTTTTCCCTGACCATCTCTAAAATTCTATCTATTGGGATTCAAACTTTTTTTCTTTTCTATTTATTACTCTATTAATTAGGCCTTTCGTAGTAAGGACACAAGAACACCCTTATTCTTCCAGCCACATCAGCGCCACATCAGCTTTTCTCTCTCTCAGAACACCCCTTTATACTAAGCCTTATTCTTTATCTCATCCTTAAATATTTTATTATTATACCCACACATATATATATATATACTCTACACACAAAAAAAAAAACAAGAAGCTGCGTCTGAAAATGGAACAAAGACGTGGACGCCGCCTTCTAGACGAACCGCTTGTATTAGCGTCCAAAGCGGACGCACGTCGGACGCATGTTTCGACGTCCTACTACTTAAGGCCTTATAAGTTATTAAAAAACAAAGTATGTTGGGCATGAACATCCAAACGTGCGTTTACAAAAGTACAAGCATATACATAATTCAAACGTGCGTTTACAAAAGTACAAGCATATGTAGTATATATATATGCATGGGAGACGTGGCAGGCACCACCAATATAGTAACCACAAAACGCGCCATGCAAATAACTATAATTCCCATCTTCTTCTCACCATTTCTCTTCCATTTTGATCCAACATTTTTTCCCTCATAACAAACAAATTCTCATTTCCAATTATGGCCATAGCCCGGATTCGGAGTCGTTTGACATCATCACCAGCGCAACCGCCTTCTCCAATGCCCAATTCCCGGGCATCTTCTCGCCCCGATCCTCCTTTCAACAATTACGTAGACAAATTGAAAAACATCCCAGAATTTGATGTGCCTGATGACATGAACCGACCGCCCATTGCTGATGTTGAATACAAGTTGATCAAATCTAAGGATAAGCATTCGATCCATCAAATGTTGGATTCTGCTGTTAAGTTTGGTATGTTTAAGGTTAGTGGACATGGGATATCGCCCGAGGAGCTACAGATGGCGTTTACAGAAGCTGAGTTTTGTTTTGGATTGTTGGCTGATAGGTGGAGCCGTGATGGTGATCGTGAGGAATTTGCTTGGTCGAGATCTGCCATGGCTCTCTCCGAACGACGTAGAGATGTTAAGAATGAGGCACAATTTCAGCAGTTCAGGTTTGTTGGTCTTACATGAAATATGTTGTTTGTTTCATCAACAAATTATTTGGGACAATTCGATTTCTTGAGTTTTGGTTTATGTTAAAAAAACCGCCGTATAAAAAAGAAAGTGATATTGGTACCATGGTTTTTGATAGACTTACCATACAGTACAAATTTTATAACACTTTATACAAACGACTAATGCATAACTTTGGTAAATTAATCGATATTTATGGTACATAATTAAGGTACCACACCTTTGGAGCTATGGTAAGGGCTATTGGTACGTACCAAGAAAAGGGAATGTTCATTTCAGCTTTCTCTTATATATAACAATTGTGATATATGCTTCACAGGAATAAAATGGATAGTATTGCGAATAAGCTCGAAGGAATTGCAAAAGATATCGCTCAAATCATGGGTAACAATAGCGGTAAACAACCTCGAAAGAAAATCAAGGAAAATGAAACAAGAATGACGTTGTTCAAGCATAACAACTCGTCTCTTCAACCTCATACTCCACGTTCGTCTCAAACTCCACGTGCATTGGATGGCGGATCTAGACGGGATTCAGCCACATTTGCTCTTAGCCTTCATATCCCAACTGAGTTTGGAGAATTTCGTCTCTTGTCTGAGGAAGGACCTTTCTCTTTCCGCACCAACCCCAACACCATTGTGTTCACCATGGGAGAACAAGCTGAGGTAAAACCTAACTAAACGTTTATTTTTCTTGACCTACTTGAATTTGATGACTACATTTGTGTTAACAACTAGTAAGACAGAGAAAGATGGGCGGG
The DNA here is from genome assembly GCA_025447715.1 of Asclepias incarnata. Classification (NCBI taxonomy): domain Eukaryota; kingdom Viridiplantae; phylum Streptophyta; class Magnoliopsida; order Gentianales; family Apocynaceae; genus Asclepias; species Asclepias incarnata. The sequence continues at coordinate 2,146 of JAOEHQ010050532.1, forward strand.
TTGGGTAATATGTCAAAACAGCCTGGGTCAGGTTTAGCTGCAAACACTATTATGGTCTGCTTTACCAAAAAAACCTTAAAATAGATTCATATGTTAGTTATATATAGATTAACAATAAACTAAATCTTTTATATAGTTGTGAAGGTTTGTAAAGATTAACAATAGACTTTAGATGGCTTTCAACTAGTTTGACCCGTTCGACTTCCATCTGGCCTATTTTTCACCTGTTTGAGATAAACCACAACCCATATTGACATCTTTATGATTAGTCCAAATTGCCACATCAAGCAGTAGTCAAAATATGGTCGTCGGCTGAAAACAGAACGTCTTACATCCGTTTGCTTGTAATATCATGGGTAAAAAGTGTGATTAAGTTTAACGGTTGTTATTATGTGTATTTTATGACCTTGCATAACTAACTTCGACGATAAATGAGTAAAGGAATGGAGCTATGGAGAGTTCAGATCTGCAATGGGGGAGATAAACATAGAACCAGATATCCAAGACGATAAAGGAGCGTACTCCATTGAACTCAAGTGCTCGCCTACAGTTCTAAACGAAGCAGTCGACAAAAATGAAAGTATCACCATAACTGATCAGATCATCTTTGTAGTCATAGTTGCGATAGTTTACAAGTTGTTTACATATTTACTTTCCTGATTACCATGACCAAACAAGGTTAATTATCATTTGTTACAATTTTTACTGTGGGTTAACAGTTCTGATTACAAATTGGTAACCCTCAAGGTATCTACTTTCTTATGGATATAAATGTAACAGATTTTTCTGAAAGAGTCTTCATATGTAATTTTGGAATTTAATTTATCTATGTTTATTTTTGTTAGTTATGTTTTACTTTCGTTTATTTTTTAAGAAGCAACGCAGAGGGCAAAAGCAATATGATACTCGGTATGATAGTTTAGTACCCATTTTCATTGCTTTCAATCTCCGAAAGAACCTAACGCAATTATGCAGGTTTAAAAACTCGATAGTTATAACTCAGAAACAGTCAAATGAGAAAGAGCTTGTCATAAAAATTGGAAACTTTTGTTTCGGCCGATTTTGACCCCCTATAACATTGAAGTTAGTTCGTGTCATATGAAGAATTGTCAGCCGCAATTACATTACGATGTGGTAACATCTTATTTTTTCTATTGATCAAAGAATGGTAAAAGAAATATTGAATTACAGACATTTTAGCATCTTACAAGAAACCAAAACTGCAACAGTCTATATTCGAAGGAAAAGAAGTAACAGCAAAAAACTATAAGCCAAAGCAGGCAAGAGTTTGATGTCTTTTTTTAAACAAGCCATGAAACTGCTACTTTGAGCCGTGAGACCTCTCAGTAAAAGGCTGCACCTTTGTTATACAACTGGTAACCTATTCAAAAGTATACACGGTTAATCTTTGCAATGAAAAAATCCCACCATGTTAATTGATTAATAAGCTGATACATACCTCAAACATATATCAACCAAGTCTATAGCTATGTTTTCTTCTCACCAGTCCTTTGAAAAAGTCAAAACTGTATAAAACCAATATCTTCGGTGTTAAGTAGGCGTCAGAGACGAGAAAAGCAGGAAATAGACTTAAAATGAGTGAAGCATAACACAGCTCAATTGCAAGTGTTACATCATCGTAAAATGTAGTGGTATTACACATAAGTAAACCCCAAATAATGCACCAAAACTATTCATGCTTTTGAGGGTTGGGACTTGGGAAGAGGTGTTTTTGTACATAATAAGTTATTTTAATTTTGCATAGAGACTATTTCCATATAAAGCTCCCGGAACTAACCATACCCGTTGCTACTAACCAAAACCAAGCCTGCTTGAATCCCAATGGTACATAAAAAGACCGTACTCCATCGTTCGTTTGTGCTTTTGGAAGGTTTTCTCATTTTCTATTGCTCTATGCCTATCTAATAGTCATATTGTGAAATATAGGATCTTAACAAGGGTGAAATTCCAACTGATATGGTTCCGATATAGGAAGCTAGTACATTTGTCATGTTTACTCCATTTAATCAAAACGATATGGCTAATAGCCACATGAAAAATTGCATGGCCCTTGCTATCATTAAATACATGATACTGACATACTGTGATTCTATTTAATGTCTACGTCAAAAAAAAGTTTGTAGAGTTAATGGCAACTATTTGAGACCTGAAAAATCATACGTCAAATCTGTACTCTTATATGGGGAATTAGATACTGTATTTTTATATATATGTAGCCGGCACCGAAAAATAGTACCTATTGCCATCAGGATGAAGCTCACACATCTCACCATTATCAGAAATGGCAAGTAAATATCCAGAAGATGTTAACCCCTGCAATTAAGAAGTGAAATTGTTACAAATCCTGACATCTCCCAGCTAAATGAATGTTATGTGTAACTATCAAAAAGACTGTACCAACCAACTGTCTGCTAAATCCAATCATCTTGCCATTGAAATTTTATGCATGCATCTAGGGAAGTCTCTAGTGTAATGTACTAAGTACACACTACTTGAGTACAATTATCCACTTAACGCAACATTAAGGAACATCACCATTATTTCTTGTAAATGTGGGTCAAATGGGTCGAAAGTGCTTGTTTGAATAATAAAACCTCCCAAATCATTTTATTAAAATAATTAGTACATTATTGTTATCGAATTGATATAATCATACTTGACACAGTAATTAGTATGAAATATATAGAAAAAATGCATTCCACGTCAACCCACCCAGACCCGTTTCATCCCAAACTAATAAATACCCGGTTTACCCAACCCACCTATTTTGCCACCTCTTAGTTTTTGGTTATATAATAAACAACGAACCCACAATATAATAAACAACAATACCCACAAATAGGGTAGGCTCACCTGAACAGTAACTACATTCTCCATTAGCATGTCTTGATCTTCGTTTTTCTCCTGGACAACGACCCTCTGCCCACTGCACGTTTTGAAACAAACAATGAAAACCATATCCATTAATAACAAATGATTTGTATGAACATCACAAACTACCATTTGCTGGAAACAAAAACTTTAAGAATATGGTAGTCTCCCCATTCATCATGACTAGATAAAACAACCCTATGTATTCCTATTTCTTATTTACTACCATACCGTCTAATGAGGGAATGGATCAAATACATTTATAAATGTTCAAATTTCATGACATTCAGTTTGCTTTTCAAACTTGAAGACTACTGAATGACACTTTAATTGCATGCAGCTGATTTTAGCTTTTCCACATTTGAAAGGGTACTTGGTAAGGCGAGTAAGCAGAACCATTCAGAAAAATGGTTCTCAAAACTGGTTTGGTTTCCAATCTTGCCAAAAGTGTAACAAAACACAAACCATTATGTTGGATGTAAATACTCTCTCAGTTGCACACACACAAAAGTCATATAAAACATAAATACCAAAGGAGTTATAAACAATCATTGTGACTATATCCGCAATAGTACCTATGGAGCCATGTCTTGTAATATAGTTCCTCAAGTGGTGTGAAGCCTGCATAAAAAGTAAGAGATACCATAAGTTACAATTTTTAATACGAGTGAAAGAAAACCCCAACAATTATCATGTTCTGCAGAAATAGTTTCGGTTGATTTTGCCACCAAAAACATTCATGCTACTGGATTTCCTGGATAACCAAACCCTCATAATTAAGTGACATGACTCGCAGATGCCCCTATTAAGGGTTTTAGTCAGATGTTGCTTAACCTCTGTAACCACCAGCATGAGTCGTCTTCTCTCGGAAACCAGAGGTGGTAACGTGGGTAGGTTGAGTTACGGGTCAAAGTGGGTAAATAGGCTCAAATAGAAGAATCATACAAGTGACACCTAAAGGAAAGGTTATACTGAAAGTCTCAACACAAAAAAAAGGAACAATGTATCACAAAAGTAGAGGTGATACATCAAAGATTTTTTATATTACAATAACTAGTACTCACCTTGGTTTATCAGAGTATGGAAAAGATGCTCAAACTTATTAAAGAAGGCTGATGTAATGTCTTCTCTCTGTAGCTGGTAATCAAGAGTTGACTTTCGCAGCGCCGCATTCAAGGATGTTGTTGGCTTATCATTGTCAACATTCAAGCCTACACCTGCAAATGAAAAAGGATGGAAGCTACAATAATGCAATTCCAAGCTGTCCACATAATGATAAATGTAACAAGAACTATACACAATTTTAATAAATTCGAAATTTGTAACAGATGTATCTATATTACAGTATTTGTGTTGTGTATGCATGTATGTACATGCAGCACATATACACTTCAATGAAGCGTTTTGCCACATTCCTCTAGAAAGGAAAGCTTTGTGGAAGGTTAACTAAAGATGCAAATGGAGTTTTTCTAGTAAAGTCAAAGCACACAATTTTAGTTGGAATGAGAAATTTACCGACACAAACATTGAACTTTTTAGATCTATACGTTGATGTACACAAAATTCCTCCCACTTTAAGTCCGTCTAAATAGAGATCATTGGGCCACTTTATTCTAACATTTAGAGGTGGGATGCCCTGAAATTGACATAACATAAAAAATGTCAATATTACAAATGAGAAGCAACCATATTTGAGGAAACACCAATAAATAATTAGCTTTCTTGATATCATGTTATTGATGCAAGTAACAAAATCATGGCTGTTAGATAAAGATAAAATCTTAAAAGTTAACGTTATTGATGAAATAAAAGGTTAGTTACAAGACTCGTCAGGGATAACCCATAGTATTTATAAAGAAAAAAACAGTAAAACAAAAAGTTGGCCTGCCGGCTGCCTCCGTGAACAAACAGGAAAATAAACTACATAAAACGCCCAGTCATAACTAAATCCAAATTTTGGTACCAACTACTTCCGTATGCAATCGAGCGAAAACTAACGTCTCAATCTGCACAGCCATATTGCAGTAACTGCTGAAATCTAGTTACTTCTCTCCAACAGGCAACAGAAATATCAGTCCACTTCAAGGAAGATTTCAAATAAAAAACAGGCCTCAGACATCAGCCATACACATATCTTTAAAAATTCAAAATCACCTTACTTCTATCTCCAGTTTCTTGATTTTTATACATTTATACATACTTTCTTCCAAGTCAATAACTCACATTCTAGGGGATCAATTGCCTAATCGATTTATTACGAAAGTGATGACACCATTGTAAATTTAATACATATGTACTATCTTAATGATGCTATTGCACTAATCATCCAACTAGTATTCGAGAAATGAGATTATGAACTGTATTCATTACATAACTTGTTTAGTCCTCATTAATCTAAAGCTCTTTAAATCCATTTAAGACAATGCGAGCCAATCAAGAAGTACAAATATGAAATATGAAACCGGGATAAACAATCTTACATTTTCTAAAGCAAGATCCTTAATTGCTTCTGTCACAGCCAGACACACAACATACTGCACAAGAGGCACCACACGACCATCTTCCATTTGTACCGTAAATGAAAAAAGAAGACCACCCTTAGGAGATTCCCACACATTTTGCGAACGTCCTGAAAGATTCAACTCATTCAATAAATTCAGCTATTATATAGAAATTGATATGTTATTCGCATGTAATCCAATTGTATGATAATAACAAAAACAGGAAAACATTCAGATAGCTCATAAGTTTCATACCTCGTCCTTTGAACTGAACATCTGCAATGCACACTGAACCTATCGGTATGTCACAAAAGTTGCTGCATAAACCATAAAACTATCAATAACCAAACCATCATACAAAATCACATAAACCTCAAAAGCTTCTTATCTTATTGCACTTACAGAGACACCACGTCTTGTGTCGAAGGCAATCTCGGAGACCAAAGAAGAAATCTACCAAAGCATGTTGTCATAAGAGACGCCATATAACTATCTACATTAAACTCATCTTTTTGTCGATGTCCTTCTGTCTCGGATTGCAAAAACATCGTCAGTTTAACATCATCTGCAAGTTTAAGGGACATACTTTCCTTCAAAGACTTTGCTACTTCCTTCTCATTGGCGGATTTTCCGCTTAGTACTAATACACACGGTTGATTGGACTCCATTTTTGCTAAAAACAAATAAATCACAATTATCATATATACATAAAATATATTACTTTTGGAAATGTATTCACCCCAAACTATATTTTCTATGTATCCAAACTTAGAAAGCTTTTCTATTGTCTGTATCCAACTTTCAAATATTGTTATATTGTATGCATGGGATGTGAAGGTACTTTTGCTGATCTATATAAGGTGAGTCTTGGGGTTTTACCCACTAGATGTGAGTTCGAGCCTTGGCTGGTGCATCTAGGGGGTCAACGGTGAGCTGGAGTTGTGATTTGAAACATGCCGTTCCAAAAAAAAAACTAAGGTGTGCCACATGTCATCCTTATATTGATGTCAGCAAAATACGATATAATAATATTTGAAAGTTGAATAAACACGATAAAAGCGTTTTAAGTCAGATATGAACAACAATAACTTTGGATTAAAGCCGAATACATTTCAATCGATAATCCCTAAGAATTATATATATATATATATAAAAAGGTAAATAGGAAGGAACTCCTAAATCCCTTGTACCGTATTGGTATCTATACAACCACCCTGCAAGGTTTTAGTGTACCGACGCTAACCGAATAGTTAGAGATGCCGCAGGTAAGTGCACCTTAACCGCTTAACGGATACCATCACATGGAGTCGATTAAATCCAGTCTTGGACGAGTATAGAACCGATTTATATATATATATATATATATATAAAGTGGAAATGAAGAAGGAAAGAAAGGGGGGGTTAGTGGGTTACCTGATGAGGAATTGAGGGTGAAGTGAGAAAATCGACGTTGTTGTTGTATAAAGAGAAATGAAGTTCGTAAAGAATTACAATTGCAATTATTAAACAACATTTAATTAATTAATTATAACTTTGTTTGAAACCACACCACATCATAGGTATCATCGAAACTCAGAGCCCAGGAGTTTAGGTTGCAAACATGATTGCACCAGGAAGGGTAAGGGGGCGAATTGGGTACACTCTCCGCTGCAGGACTGATGAGGCTACTGGTATATGTTTTGTTTTGCCGTCTGTAATGATTCTACCAAAAACAGCAGCTTTTGGATTAAAAGTCGAGCAAACCAACAAGCTTTTGGATCAAAAACCATCTAAGGGAAAATCGATGGTTCGGCTCTTAGACTCGGGGCTTTTTTTATTCGGTGGCCGATTTAAGAATAAAAATCAACTTTCCAATTATAATTCATTCACTTTAAATGTTTTAAAATACTTAATTATTTTATAATTGCCTAAGTCCAAAATCTTGAATAACATGTGTCTCATATACTTGTTAAAAAAAATTTCAATCTAACCTAGGTCCATAAAACTATGTTAGGATCATGTAAACTGGCCTTGCTTTCACTCAGGTTTTTTCATCAATTTTAATACCCACACAATAAAGATCCGGGTATGATGGTGTTTAATTTGTAGATTTCTTTTTGTACTTGTATTTGTAGATTTCATCATGTACTTATATTTGTACTTTTTTGGACTGACTAGTTATTTGTTAGCAGTCAATCCTAGTTAATAAATCTTCTTCCTTTCACACAAAAAAAAATATAAAAAAAATCATTTGTTGGAAAACAAAAATTTACTCCTCTTTTGTTTTTTTTTCTTCAATCCCACCAAAACCTTGTATTTTTTACTTTTCACTGTCAAAGTCAAGTATTGTATGATCAGTAATATATAAGGACTATAATAATAATAATAATAATAATAATAATAATATAATGCATTAATATATTTGTAGTAGTTTTTTTTTTTGAGTTTTTTTTTTATGTACAAAAAACGTGTCACGAAATCATAAAGCAAGAAAGAGATGGAGAAGAAAACTAACAACGCTAAACTTGACTCCATATATGAGAAATTGAGAAGAACTGAAGAAGTAAAGTAGTAAACCCCTGAACTTTTTGTTTATTGGGCCGGACTTTGTTTATTCTTTAAAATGAACCATTGGGCTTGGTGTTTGTAAACATTATTCGGAGTAGTCATGGGCAAAAACCGGGTTTTACCCGACCCGACCCGAACCCGAACCGGGTTTGGTCAACGGGCCTAAAAACCGGGTTTGACCAAACCCGAACCGGGTTGAAACCGGTTTTTAGGCATAGCGGACCGGGTTTTGACCAGTTTTTTTCCCAGACCCGGACCCAACCCAGTCCCAACCCGGTTCTCAAATCCGAAAACCCAAACCGATTTCAAACCGGTCGGGTTTTCCAAAACCCGGGTTTGACCGGGTACGGTATTTTTTTTTCGGTTTCGGTTTTTTTGTACACGACTAATTCGGAGTATGTTATAATTTAAAACTAGTGGGGTTCAGGTTGTGCATTAATTATTATGATTATATTTATTATTGATGTGGTCTTGTTATGTTATTGTTAAAATTGTAAAGTAAAATACCAACATATCCTCATTTCACTGTTTACTTCAAAATTATTATATGATTAATAACGGAATTAAACAATAACAATAATACTAACACAAATTAATTATTTAAATAAAAACATCTTAAATCAATTATTTAAATAAAATCATGTTAATTAAATTAATTATATAAACAATTAACAAGACGAGCAACATCATCAACATCAACTCAATCCACAAAAGCCAACAAGTTGAAATGTTGAACGAGACAATGAGCAACATTGCTAAACTTCGTGCCGAACAAAACAACTTCAAGATTTTGAGGAAAAGTTTAGATGGCATTACAAGGCAAAAGTGCAGGGCCATGAAAGCGCTCCAAAAACAGGCTTTGGATTGTAACTTGCAATATGTCCCGAAGAAGACGACGAGTACAACAACAAGTAGTTTTAAGTAGTATTTTTATGATTATTATTATTATTAATGTATTTTTAAGTTTTGTTAGGTTTATTATAAATGTATTTTTAGTATTTTTTTTTTTAGGTTTATTTTGCGTTTATTATATGTATTTTAAAATTTATTATTAATGTATTTTTGGATTTTTAGGAATGTAATGTATTTTTAAGCTTTTTAATTATTAAAAATTAGTTTAATTTTTTTTTTGTAATTTTAAAAATTAAAAAAAATGAAAAGAAGTGCGTTCAGCATCGACATGCGTAATAACGGGTCAAAAATAATAAAATGATGAAAGTTGATGTGACGCTAAAGTAACGTTTACGTTGTTCAGCGTCTTATGCTCTTTATACTTTTGGTGTGAAATTATTTTAACGCACCTTACATTAATAAAGTTTGACTATTAAGTTTTAACGCACTATTCGGCCTTCGTCGATGGGGTTTTTTCTCGTGTCTTGGGCAACCGTAATCGGCGCGAGTTTTTTTCTAACCCCTCTTGCTTTCCTCGCAGTTAAAGTTGTGGGTCGTTTTTTATTAGTTGTTATGAGTCGTTGGTAGTTTCCTCGAGTTGTATTTTCGTATTTCTTTTTGACTATGGTGTTTTTTTGGGAGATCTCTAGTGCCTTGCTAGTAGATCCTTGATTATTTATATCATTCTGCCGTTCTAATAAAAAATAAAGTTTGACTATTATCTTACCTTTTATGTCAATTTGCATATTTTCCTTCTTCGAGTATATCAATATATAAAGATGTTATTCGCTTTGTTAAAATTAAGTTTTAAATCTACTGATTTCGAAACGTAAAAATGCATTAAAAAAATCAGCTAATTAAAGAAAAACAAATGATAATTGAACATCATTTTCATGGAAAAGCTTCCCACCCACTTCAAGAAAAATAATGATAATTATCATCAATATACTTTGATTCTTTCATTTTTGGACCATGAATTTTTCAATTGTATTTTTTGTGGTCAGGATAATTCAGAACATTAAAACACTAGATGAAAAACAAAAAAGAAAAAAAAAACTAGACAAATATCACATTAGTGGCGGATCTTGAACCATTTAACAGGGGGACTGAAAGTCACGGAACCAAAAAATAATACAAAGAAAAATAATCAGGGGTGCTCAAAGTCATGGGATCTAAAAATACCACTAAGAAAAATAAATTTTCGAATGAATTACGGATAAAACTATACTACTAAATTAAAAAACAGAGGGGCCCTATCAAAGCTCCGCCCATGATTAATTCATTGGGTGGATATCCAAAAATATTTATTTACTACATCTTTTTATATCAAACATTAATTTAACTTGAAAATTAGCCCCGCACTTCGTTGCGGTTTTATCGTGTTTAGTTTTGCTAACAACAAATTATATAATATTTGTCTTGAATATATTTACCGAACATAAAGAACCAGCTATATGTATTTGTTATTGTTGTATGAAAACATCAAATAACATCTTTTTAAACATCATATTAGAATAACTATCCTTGCTCTATTGAGCTTTTGTCATATTTAGTTTTGGTTAATAACAAATTATTTAACAATAGTCTTTAATATATTTTACCAAACATATATTACCAACATTTTGTATTAGAACATGTAATAACAATAGTCTAATCAGGCCATCAGGGTAATCATTTTTACCCAAAAAACATGTAATAACAACTTTTTGAACTATCAATTTTTGACAAAGTATAAATTTATATATCATTAAATAATCTGATAATAAAAACCGACATATAAATATCTCTTATTATTAATCACAAATCATAAGATAGCAAACATTAGTAAAATAATAGCGTATAAAAGTATCCGTTATTATTTAATGCATGGTATTAAAATAAACCAGACGACGTGAATTACAGAAGCATCACGGGCGATGAAACGACTCCACTCGAAAGATGTAAAACATTTTTTTTTTACAACTAATCAATTAAAACTGAACTGGCAAACCTTCACGCCCGTGAACCACATTCACGCCCGTGACAACGAGAATGGCTTCACGCCACGTGAAAATCCTCACGCCCGTGAGACATACCTACACGAAGCTTCACGCCCGTGAATAGACCTCACGGCCGTGAAGGCCTGCAGATTTACCAAAACATCACAAAAACATTACCACATCAAACCAAACCTTTTTGACACTTCCAATTGACTAAAACATTGCAGAAATCATACTTTTAACCAAAAGAACGTTTATAACATTTAATCATTCGAAACGGACATATCATTGCATACGGGTCACACGCCCGCCTTTACCCATTTTGACAATTTCAACATTTCTTTACATACATAAAATCTTTAGACTTTGACACTAAACTTGCAATACCAACATTACCAAAAATACAAGTTTATACCATGAGCCAAAGTCCAAGGTCAACTTTGCTACTACACCAAAAGCTTGCCATTTCCTTCATACATGGCCATATACCTTCACGATCACTTTCACAATCCAATTCACTTCAAGCTAATCAAGTCAAACTCGGGAACCGCCTAAAAAGATAAACATCTGAAAACATTAAGCTAACGCTTAGTGAATTAACTTGCATACATACAAACACACATTGGAGGGCAAACCCGTAAGGCAAGGGTATAAAGCCTATGATACCGTCATACCATCTCTTTATACTTTACCTTACGTCTAAAACACATATGGTACCATTCATTATATCACATGCCTCGAAAGAGGAAATAACATTTGCATACGCCCAACGACGTATGTCTAACCATAATTAATGCATACGCCCAACGACGTATGTCTAACCATAAACATTGCCATTACTTGGCCTATACCGAGTCGAACACAAGCTTCGGGTGGCACCCTTACTTGTTATCGACCCAACATCTATCTATAGGTATGCAAGAAAACTCACCTCCAATGCTACCACAATAAGATGACCACAATTCAATTACGAATGCTTTCAACCTAGCATTTTCATCAAAACACATACATAAGGCCATTTTCATCATTTTTACTAGCTAATCAAACTTTCATGGTTCCCCATTAACCCATTTCAATACATTTTCTATGGAACTTGGTTCCCATCTCCAAATCTCATTTTACTAACTTTTCATAAGCACAATATTATAGTTATTACCATATTTCTAACAAAGATCAACATTTAACCAAATCACTTTTAATAATACCATTACTTAACCATTTCATAACCAATTTCTATATCAAAACATTATAAATCCTTATTTCCATAAAAAAAAAAACCCCAATTCCATTGGGTTGGATGAACCCTAGAATCAAAATCAAGAACAAGAGATGAAATTACCTTGAAATGTTGCTAAAATGGAAATCACTAATTTCTCCTTCTTCCTCTTCCTTAATCCACGACCCACACACACACTCTCTCTAAAATTTTTCACTTGATAATACTAAGAAAATGGAACTTGATTCTTGAATGGATTTGTTGCTTGAATCACTTGAAAGTCTTTGAAGTTGAAATAAGAATTGTGAGAGGATAGGTTGGAGTGTTGATGGAAGTAAGAAATCATCCAGAGGTATGGGGTGACATACCCTTCCCCCCATTCCAGTTTTCATTTCAAATAGGTGGGAATTATACCCACTATCCACTAAAGTTCCAACTAATAATTCTTTCTTTCTCAAAATAAAATACTAGGAACTTTCATTAATGATAAAACTACAAAAATAGGTTATTTTATTATTTATAAATCTTTGGGGTGTTACAGGCGAATAATGTGAAACGAAATACAGTATATAACAACCACGATAAAATAATAATTTATAAAATTATCCACTATTATTTAATACGTGGTATTAAAAAACATAAAGATGACAATAACTACATAAATGCCATCACGGATAGTGTTTTAAACGACAATTGTTTGGCACAAAATGGCGGCTCCATTGTATGGGTAAATTGTGTAGGTAGTATATGACCTAAAAGTTAGATGGTAATTACCATTGTTCCACCAATGAATAGTAGAAAATTACATTTGAGGGACTGATCAATACGACATCAAATTAATGACAATTGAGAGTAGTTAAAATCAGTTAACAACTACTGATTGTTTACAAAAAAGAGCATTTTTTCATATCACCATACAATTTATAAATCTTTGTTTCAAATATATTCATTAATATTTAAAGCAGCCCGGCCGAAATATATTAAATTACAAAATAAAGTTTTTAATATACTATGTCACTAATAGGTTAAAACATAGTATAAACTATATGAGTATGACTATATATATATATATATATATTCAAAATGGCATTTAACTTTTATTATAAATACTTATTATAAAAATTTTTAAAAATAATAATAATTATATTAATACATATACATATAGTCAAATGTAATATACCTTTCTGAAAACAACTTTGTCTTATATCTTATACCACTACTTAACATATCATGACGTATAACAAAATCAACAATTTATTATTCCTTGCAAGAAATCCAATAAATAGTTAAATACCCCTATTTGTTAACCTGTCTTTAGCTCCATCCAATCCTCCACCACTTTCATTCTTTACTCAATAACAAAACCCATTATCATTCTGACATTCTCTCTCTTTTCTCTCATTCCTCACTTTATATGTTCAACTCAATATGTCTCCAGCATTAGGAGAGTTCACCGGAGAAGAAGAAGTCCAGCTTCCTGCTGACAAAACCTTGTTTGGAAAATATGAGCTAGGAAAGCTTTTAGGCTATGGCGCTTTCGCTAAAGTCTATCAAGGCTGGGACATCGAGTCCGAACAAAGTGTCGCGATTAAGGCGATTAACAAACAAAGGGTTGTTAAAGGGGGTTTAACGGGTCATGTTAAGCGTGAGATATCAGCCATGAGAAGGCTTCATCATCCAAATATTGTGCGATTACATGAAGTAATGGCGAACCAAAAGAAGATATATTTTATATTAGAGTTCGCCAAGGGTGGCGAACTCTTTTCAAAAGTTGCCAAATCGCGCTTTAGTGAAAATCTAAGCAGACGATATTTCCAACAGCTGGTTTCAGCTGTTGGATATTGTCATTCTCGAGGTGTGTACCATCGAGATTTGAAACCAGAGAATTTACTTTTAGATGAAAATTGGAATCTAAAAGTAACTGATTTCGGTTTGTCTGCTGTCACTGACCAGGTGTCAGGGACAGCAGACAAGGTACTACATACGATGTGTGGTACACCTGCTTATGTGGCACCCGAGATTTTAGCTAAGAAAGGTTATGATGGTGCTAAGGTTGATATATGGTCATGTGGGATTATATTATTTGTTCTTAATGCGGGTTATTTACCTTTTAATGATCCGAATTTAATGGTTATGTATAGAAAAATTTATAAAGGGGAATTTCGTGTCCCTAAATGGACGTCTCCAGAGCTGAGACGTTTTTTATCGCGTCTTCTAGACACCAATCCCAAAACACGGATCACTGTTGAAGAAATAGTCAGTGATCCGTGGTTTAGGATTGGGTATAAAGACGCGGATATTAAGTCCGAATATTTTGAAACGACTAAGGATGACGGTGGTCGGAACTTAAAGAGCTTGAATGCATTTGACATTATATCATTTTCATCTGGGTATAATTTATCGGGTTTGTTTGATGAACAAGATGCGGGGGAGATGTTTTTGTCGACGGTGGCGCCGGAGGCGATAATCGAGAAGGTGGCTGATGCGGCGGAGGAAGAGGGTTTAAAGGTGGCGATGAGAAAAAAGTGGTGTGTGAAAGTTGATGGAGGGCAATATCGTAATTTCACATTGATGGTAGAGGTTAAAGGGTTGACGAAGGAGATAGTGGTGGTGGAAATTAGGTGGAGAGAATGTGAGAATGAATCCGGTCAAGAAATGTGGAAAGATAAACTTAGGCCAATGTTGAGTAATTTGATTTACCAACCTGAGGTTAATTCACAGTAATTAATGAAAATAACATTCAACACAGTAAATATATTTATGTGTTGTGTTATTTTTTTATATTTTTTTTTGTGATTTTGTATCTCAAATAATAGTTTACAAATTAAAATACATGAATTCAATTTTCATAAATCGAAAATACTAAGTTCATGTCTGGTTTTTAAAGCATAAGAAAATTTCATTTTTTCACCGTAGGTAATCTGTACAACATTTTTTTTTTTAGTCGTACATCATAAAATTTCATTTTTTTCACCCATATTATGTGGTAACCCGTACATTTTTTTTAATGATATACGGCTAAAAAAAATACTCCGTATATGAATCATCTTCTTATAATTCTAAATACACACAAGTAGAGTAATACGTCATTGTGATGTTTTTGGTTGAAGGTTTAATAATAATTAATATAATTTAGAAATTAAATTAAATTTAAGTACATCACGGGGTTGGAACTTGTTCATTTTGTACATACGTATATGACATGATTGTCTTATTGCTTTTTAATTTAATCACAATTATTGTTGAGGTGTGATAAATAGACCCATATTTAAAATATAATAGACCCATAAGTCAAATAATCCTATAATTATATAATCATTAGTAATTTTGGAATCGAAGATCTAAATTCCAAAATGATATTCCAAAATGAATATATATTAAAAGTGATAATACAAATATTTTTTTCATCTAATAATTCGTGATGGTGATAACTTCAATGAGTTATGATAAATAGACCTAAATAATATGCCTAATTATAAGCCTACTCCATTCAATGATTGACACATGGTTTACACATTTTCTCTTTCTTAAAAAAGACCATTGACTTTGCCCTGTGTCCACTCTTCCATATTAGGCACATTTTTAGGCACATCAAACATTTTCCCACTATTAATACTCATTCTTTCCCAACTTCATCATCCAATTATCAACAACAAAACCCTTACCTAACTTTGTAAACAACAACAAATCCATCATACACTTCACCACTCCACACATCAATTACAAGGCATAAATGTTAGCGAATTTCATCTTTCGTCAAAAATCTAATGTGTATATCCATCTTAGAACTTTTCTATTGTGTATACCCAACTATCATATCATATATTGCTATCGTACATTAACAAATGTCGCATCCTTATAAGTTGTCACGTCAACAAATATACCACCGGTATATCCAATAACAATATTTAAAAAAACCGATAAATAAAATAAAGTATCTAACATTTAAGGATAGATACATGTTATGGATTCCGGGCTATAGTTATACATACAATTGTCACAATGTTAATGAACTCTGATACATTTGCAATAATATATATGTGTGTATATATAAGTAAACTACATTATGCCTTGGCGAGAGTATAAGCCAGAGCAGCACCCGCACCGACGATAATGACGTCAGTTTCATATCCGGGTCTGCATTGTTGGGTCATACAGGTTGTGACCGGTGCATGTTTATGGTTCATGTGCCAATTAATAGTCATAATTAGATAAAATGATATAGTTAGTCCGGCAGCAGAAGCCATGATATATACAAGCAGCTCTATTGCTCTAAATGATAGTCCATTTGACAATGCCACCGCACTGTCGGAGACAATGGCACCATTAATTAGCTGGTCTTATACTCTTATCTCTTTCTTTTAACCATGTTGTTTGGCTGGCTAGCTACTAAAATGCATTTGAAAATACGACAAAGCCCCACGTATAGTACTACTGTGTTTTTTTGCCGATGTTTGGGATCGTGTTTGTTACTGAATCCGTATTTATTTAATTACTGGGAGTTATATATATTTAATTTTACTAGAAGGTTACTCGCGCAATTAGACGGAACGATGGTGGCGGCGGCGAGACGTGGGAAGTGAGTGGCAAATGGTGGTGGTGGCGATAACGGCAACGGCATGGGGGTATTGAGTATTGTAGGTGTTTTAGAGAATGCGAGTATGATAGGTATTTTAAGTGATGTTATTGAAAAGATAATGTAAATATTTTAGGAGATTGATTGATAGAATAGTAATAGATAGGAGGGATATTTTGGGTTTATCAAAATCATATTGTTGAAAAAGAGGGAAGGGGGTAGTAAATACATATAAGGGAGTATAGATAATATTGGATGATACTTTACTTTTTTCCCGAACGACCGCATTTCATTAGAAAAAGAATAGCAAAAAGCTAGAAGAAACTACAACATCAAAAAGTACAAGTAGATTACAATTTAGATGATACTTTACTAGTTTAGTAATGAATAATGATACAATCTCCTAATTCATTATCCGAATAATTCTTCTAATAATGATTAAGACGGGTTGTAATCATGTGAAAACAAGAAAAATTATGAAAACCAAGAAATGAATCTCAGTCATCCATTTTCTTGATCTAGGTCTAGTTTTTCTCTTCTTTCTTCCCCCTTTCAATCTCTTTCTTCTTCTCCATCTCCACCACCACCACCATCCGTCGCTGCCACTAGAGCTGGCAAATCGTGTCTTAACAGGTTCGGAGCGCTCGAATAACACAAGTTTCAAACATGAAAACAACTCGTTTAACACTTGGCTTTGATGGTTTTAGCGTGACAGTTATACGTTTTATGTATCAAAAGTTAAATAATGAATCCTCTAATACTAAAGAGAATTATTTTAAAAAGGTAAAAAATTGTATAGTACATTTTTTTCTTTAACTAGACGCCTGCCCGCGCGATGCGACGACAATGATGGTAGCGGCAGCGGTGTGGTGGCTGCGACGGTGGCGACGGTGGTGGTGTGGTTATTAATGTAAAAGGGGTAGTGTAGTTCTTTTAAGGGTTGATGGATCTATGTTGTAAATTATTTCATTAAAGGTATTATAGGTATATTAGGTGAAGATGTTTAAATTAGTGAACAAACTAAGGGGTAAAATCGGAACATTACCTGCTTTTTGGAGGAAAAAGGGGGGGGGGGGGGGGGGTATCCCTTTTATATAGGAGTAAAGATAAGGTCATAAGTATATAAAGAGTAATTTACATGGACGGCCCCTGTGGTTTGCACGAATTTAATTAATCGTTCTTAACTTTTTAAAGTGGACCAGTTTAGTTATATTTTTAACACAAAGATTTTATTAGGTTATGTCAAACCTGACAACTTGAAAAATATGAAATCGGCCAACTCGCTATGGTTCAATTATGTTTAACAATTTGATGAACACTCCTAAGCTACATAGAATTAATAAAAGTTACATTTATAAG
>JAOEHQ010050543.1:0-20100 GCA_025447715.1 Asclepias incarnata
TATAAAATTTAGGAATTATTTTTCATAATTATATCATTAAAGTAATTACTTTCTATAATTATAAAATGTAGGAATTAATTTCCATAATTAATGACCATATTTAAATTTATTAAATTAAAATTAAATCTAAAAAAGTTAAAAAAAAAATATATGACATCATCATTTTGATCTAATGGTTCTAATTAAAACTTGAATTTCATCTAAGGGTCCAGACTTATCCAATTATGAATTAAGGTTTCTCTTTTATCATATATTAGAGAAGATATATATCTTTTTGCATAGACGAGCACAAAAATCCTTGTTCTCTTAAAAGACTAACACAAAAACAATAATTATCTATTGTTTTAACTATTGATCATATTTGTTGGTGTGTTCTATTAAACTTAAATTAACGAATATGAACGAGCCCTGTTCAATTCATTTAGAGTGATATAAAGTTCACGCGAAAGGTCAAACATGGGAGACAACATACTCGAGTAACCAACAACTCTACCCCAGATAGATGCTCTAGTCCACATAGAAAATATTTAACATGCATGTTTGACAAAGACACAACCATAAATTAAGTTGGTGATCATCCAATCTATCTCTAGCATAAAAGAATCAAAAATACACCCACGTTTTATATAGCATATAAATATAAATAATAGTTAACTATCATTCATTTGTTTTATAGTTCTTTTCGTTTTCATGTTCATTTAGAAGGTCCCATCTAGCAAATACGGTGTCATTTCTTGAATTTAAGGTGCAGATGGATAAGATGCCTAACCTCAAGAATGTCTCCAACATTTACAATCAAAGCATCAGGAAGAAAGCTCACGGGCATCCACACGCCGTCTTTCTTAACTTGCAAACCGTCGACTTCGTTGACTTGGAGAAGAATGGTAATTCCAGCTGCGTCAGAGTGAGGAGTAAGGCCGATAACCAGATCCGGTTGGGGACACGGAGGATAGTAAGTCATCCTTATTGATTGCATTCCATCATCAAATACATCTATCATCTCTTTCCTGTCAATATCTACCGCTTGCCCCATTAGCCCGAACAAAGTCATGGCAAGCTTTTGCAGTTCTTGCAAGTAATTCTCCATGGTATCTCTGTTGAAAAAAGATAAATAAGATAGTAAGTTATATAAAACTACTTTGATTGATCATATTAATAAACTCTATGTGTTAAACTTTATTATTAATCAGTCGCGTTCATTTAACTTTGGATATTTAATAAATAGTTAACATTTCTTTAACGCCAACATTTTTTTTATAAGCGTGGCCGGGTATTGTTTTTGGCCAACTTTGAAGATTCCAATTGCACACAATTAATTATATTAGCTCTTTATACCAAAAACTAATAGACATACACAAGTGTATATTATAATTCTACTGAAATTTTCATATTTGTATATGAATAGGCTAATTTTAGATCAATATCCATCAAGTTTAGAAAAGAATTAAAGTACGTAGGGAACCTAAGTATTGGAGGGAACTCTGGAAGTAAGTTGGATTTTCTTCTATGAACAGGATTGGTGATCATATAGAAGCGATCGGCCCAGTCAACTTTCTGATCTTGAGTATGGAGTATGGTTTGGCCATACCCTTGATAGTCACCTGCCATCAACTTGTACCTTAGCTTCTCTTCTACCGACATGTAGAAAAACTTTGTCACCTCCTCTTTCATTTTCTCCACCAACAATTTGTCAACTCCATGATTCACCAACTATAAAGCAATTCAATTTATATATATTCACACGTTTAATAACTATCAAACGTACGTTTGAGCTAAATAGAAGTAGACAACTAACCTGAAAGATCCCCCATTCTTGGCATACAGACCGCAGGTTTTGCAGTTGATCCTTATCAATATCGGATCCTAGTATCCGTATAAGATTGTTCATGTCAATGACTGGGATTGAGGGCAGAGGCGAAGCACTGCTAGAAACAAAGGAGGGTTCTCGATGTTCTTGAATGTAATGATGAGGGACATCGAGTTTGATTTCTTTTGCAAGCTCTTGGACACTCCCCTGGATCTGTGACAATGGTTGTGGGGATGGCATATCAGGATATGTTGTTACAATATATAATTCTACTGTGTATGTTTGATTAAGTTACAAGTGGGAGGTTTGGTGAAAAGATAAATGTTTGTAATGATCTAATTTGATAGATATAACCTATATATAGATATACTGTAATGTTAAGTTGCTTTAAATAGAAAAAGATTTCTTGCAAGAAATTGAAATTACTGATTACCACATATGCCATAATAGTTGCATGGGACTTGTTCACTACAAGATGAGTTGCAAATTGAAATTGAAATTACTGATTACCACATATGCCATAATTCGATCTAGCTATTTCATGATTCTTTAACATAAATTAAAGCTTTTAGAGAAACCTTCAAATCAAACTTATTTCATTCTTTGACTACTTCTCGTGATGATACAAATTTCTCAATTTTACTAGCTTGTTATTATTGCTTTTAATTTCCACCAATATAACATGAACTTTTCCATTCGTTATTGTGTTTTATTCGGGTAAAAGGGTAAAGTATTTGTTACTGTGTAATTTGAAAAGTACTATGTCGAATTTTCAGTCACCAGCTAAATATTTTCTAACGTATTGTATATGAAGGTGTAAAGTACGTGTTGTAAGGATCGATCGCTAACGGAAGACTCTTAATGATGCTTCCAGGTTTGCGTTATCATGGGGCCGAATTTTTGACCTGAAATAGGCGAAGGCTGCACAGTTTCAACATGTGAAAACGGTGCAACATCTTGTGTCTCTACACAATGGTAAAGGGTCAGGTATTCCTGAGGCTAATACGCGAGAATTCAGACAAACACAAGGATATATATATGTGTGTGTGTGTGAAGAGATATATATATATATATATAGCTGGGAATCTAAAACGATAAAAAGATCAAAGATATGCAGATAAGTTAGTTTTAGAAGCCATCATGATCAAGTTATACGGAGACACATTTGCTGTAATAATTAAAGCCATCATAAGCGAATCTTTCCTAGCTTAATCCTATATCATCGACACATTTAAGGATTCTATAATTAATTATTTTTAACAATGTTGTCTTGACTCTAGTTCACGCCATCCTATAGGCACCAATAACAGTGTCAAAAAGACAAAAACAGTTTCCAGGAGTTCGAAACTCTCACCAATCAATCGAGACAAATCTGCCAATAAATTTAAATGGAATGATTCATATATATATATGTAACACCCCAATTTATGCCCCAGGTCATGGTTTGATTCTATACCTTCAAATTACAATTTAAAACAATGATGGTCAATCTGCATATCTTGGATCTATCATATCTGTAAGACGAGTTATTATTATTATTACAAACTGACGTACCCAACTTAAACTCCTTATATTCGGTTTACTCACACCCGGGCGGATCCGCTTATAAGAAATCCGGGAACAGGCTCTACTGTCCAACAATATCTAGTGGAAATATTTCTAATTTTTTATTAGGCCTCATTGCCTATGCTCTCACCCCCGTCCCGGCAAAAGAAAACTAAATAAACTCGACTAGCTTAGTAATTATTTAGATATTTTTCGATTGTTGGAAAAAGACTAATCCTTTAGATTAATTAATAACTAGATTTAAACCCGTGTATCATATTGACTTGTTAAAAATCGTTGACAATATTTTTGTTTAATAAAGAATAATAAAATTTTTAGCTAGAAACGTTTATATTAGTTGATGTTAAATAATAGCTGGGATGATCTGATTAAATTTCATGGGTAAAGCCAAAAAACTTGACCCGTGGATACATGTATGGGTAAATTAGTACCCGTTAAAGGTTCGCAGGCGAGTAATGGATATACCATATCCGTTATGGATATATCCGTGTCACAAGCCCGTGATACTCATCTGTGTATGTCAGGACCACATATTTACTTTTATACTTGTAACTTATATTTTTTGATATATGTTTGTAGAATATATATAGTATAATTCAAATTTTTAAACAAGAAGTTTTTTGCAAAATATGGAAGTTGATTTATATCTTCTTGGTAATTAATAACATGGAAATACGAAATATCAATGTGGCCATTAAGTTGATGGGAAAAAAAAAATTCTATATGTTTATTGATAACTTATTGCTAGAACTTCATGTCCTTCGGCAGACAACAATGATTTACTTATGTTTGAATTGGTTTCTTGTTGAATTTAAGGTAACTTCTACATATTGATATTTAATTTGATATATGATACGAGTATTAATTATAGTAACGACTTTATCATATTTTTTTTTAAAGAGCTGACTCGTTTTTGCGAGCTCGAAATCAGAGCAGGTGAACCTCCGTGGCTACTAGGGTATCTTTTTTAAGGAGTCGGGAATTGAACTTGTAACCTCCAGGGAGTTTCACCATTTTTGGAGACACATGTCCAACCACTGAACCACCACCCTAGTGGTTACGACTTCATCATATTGATATATTAAATACGTGGATCCACCCGTAAGCAGGGGTATCCGCAGGTAACGGGCATGGATAAAATATATAACCCGTTGAAAAATACTAGCAAACTGATGGGTAAATAAAAAAACCCCGAAGACATTGTATTGAGCCAAGGGTATTCATGCCCCAATAAGAAAGAGTCTAACATATTATCCACACCATGTTTGTTTGACTAAATACAATGTTTAGGTATATATCTTTTCATCCATCTTTGTTATATTAATTTTATTTTATATTTGCACATGTCTATTATAAGCTATTCATAATGTTTTATGTAGAATGCCCAAGTTATATTAATTTTTCTTCTTGTTTCATATATGCAATATATTGACTTTGTAAGAATCACCTCCCATAAGAAAGAGTCCACATATTATCCACATCATGTTTGTTTGACTAACTTTAGACAAAGTTTTACAATGTTGGGTATATATCTTTTCATCCATCTTTGTTATATTAATTTTACTTTATATTTGCACATGTCTATTATAAGCTAGTCATAATGTTCTAGTGTAGAATGCACAAGTTATATTAGTTTTTCTTCTTGTTTCATATATGTAACACATATATGATGTAACTTATTTCAAATCAGAAGATAAACATTCATGATGTTACTACATGCGAAAAAAACATACCCAATTCGGTGTTTTATTTCTTCCTGGTGTGGACTCCATTTCATTTTTGCCTTCACAACCAAAGACCTTCTTCAATTACATAAAAACACAAGGATGTCAAGAAGGAAGGGAAAGTTGATATATGCGGTTATTCACACGGCTATCTGGTGCATTTGGAAATCAAAGAAACGAGTTAATCTTTAACAACAAGTTGTTCACTCTACAAAAGGTTAACCAAGACATCAAATCATCCTCATTTTTATGGAAAAAAAGTCGTTTCCCTTTAAAATAATATCTTGGAATGATTGGTGTTCATTTTCTTTATAAATACCTCTTGTAATTATTTCTAGCTCATTGCTAGTGTTTTAATGATACTTACCGTTCCAAAAAAAACTCAACATTATGTGATAACTAATATATATATAGTTGGATTAGGATAAACGGGTAAACAATATAATTCAGTATTTGGTTTTAAATAGATGCATTTTATTATGATAAACAATATGAAATTCTATAACTAAATAAATAAATGGTGTTAAACATATAAGAATCATAATTAATAATGATTGATAAGTATTTTTATTTTATTATCAAAGGAAATGTTGATACATTCCACGTAATAATCTACACAATTGTTTGAAGCTACGACCTTTGACCGTCAATTTTCAGTCTACCAAGTTTATAAGTATAGGTTATTAAGTTTGTGAAACATGTTTGTTGTCTTTTGAATGAAATGGTTTTGACTAATGAATTCGTCTACCTAAGTATGAAATATATATATGTATACTAGTTTTAATACCCGTGTATGATACACAAGTTGTCACATTTATTTTTTTATTTGTCCTCATTGTTATTATACTTAACTTTATATGTTTATTTGATGTATAGATAATGGAATGCAATGGATAGGATAACCACCAACAGGTCAAGAAATAGCTAGTGTGTCTTTGGGAGTAGTCATTATATCTTTGCAATGTAGATATCTATATTATAAGAAAAATTAGTTTAAACATACTCTATTAATATAAATTAATTTTATTGATGAATCGAATGGTTGAACAGAACAAAAACACATTATAATCAGTAATTCTTTACACAAACAAATATTAAAATGCATGTTTTATAGCCTTAATAACAGTATGATTACACAAATAGAGAGTGACCAAAATATGTATATATAGACAGTGGAAATCATAAAAATAACAATAATAACGAAAAAGAATGAATATAGAGTTTACCGGAAAACTTCAAGAGATCCAAAATATGTTATAGCTAGTTAAAAGATTATGTTAAAAAAAATGTATATATAGACAGTGGAAATCATGTGTTACCTATAACTACAATAACTCAAAATCAACTATTTTAACTCAAAATCATAGTTCTAGACTACTTCTAGTTACTACAAAAACACAAACACTATCTACATGACTGCATGTATTATTTATGATGATCGGCGCAATTATAATTTCTATATCATATTAGGAATTTAGCTTGAATAATTGTTGGCAAAGATTATTTATAATAACTAAAAGAGACTCGTGAACAACAATATAATAATTTAATTATATTGATAGATATGGTAACAATGTAATATATAATAATAAGAATATAGGAAAAGGTTCATGTGAGAACTATTTGAATTAGAAGAACCATGAAAACCTTTAAATTATAACTTGATAACTTGATATGTTCATATGTAAATGATATATGTTAACAAATTCGTTCACATATAAACATATCAATTTATACTTAATAATAACATATGTGAATGGTTCTCACATAAACCTTACCCTAAGAATATAATAATAAGAGTTGAGTTTAACTATATTTGATTTATCTATCTACTAAATAAATAATTGTTTTAATTAAATAAGATATCTAAAAAAATAGGATTTTTAATATAAACCAAAAAAGATACAAGTCGTTTAAATATTGTGTACGTGTCAATTAAAGGATGCTTCAATCATGTTTTTGTATATTGGTAGATATATATATATATATATCTTTTTTCGGCATAATTACAACTTTATAATCTTTATCTTTATATATATAAATACTAAAAGACAACTGAACTAACCATTTATTAACCAATCAAAAAGCTTAATTAACCCCTAAAATTAATTTTGCATGTGTCATAATTAAAATTATAAATTAGATTATATGGGCCCACAAAAAAAAAATTATTAATTATATTAATAATTATAGAAAAGTCTCATTAATTTACACTTTTTTTTGTTTTCCATCACTAATTTACATTTTTTATCTTTTCATCAAAGAATAAATCTTATTAAATACTTAATTTTAATATAATTAGCACTTTTTATGATTAATAATAATTAAATTACTAAAATTATCTCTTTATTAATAATTAAATTACTAAAAACATATCTCCTCAAAAAAAATTTAATACTTATCTATGTTTCAGTTGATGATGGTAATCTAATCCACGTAATAATTTATATCCATATTCTAAAAAAATACAAACTATATTACTCGGTATATCAAAAGTATATCAAAAATTTTTGTTAACGTCTATATTAAAACAAACTTCCACATATATTTATTAATTAATATTTAATAATTCATCAATTGCATTAAAGTTTAATTTGGTTACATAGAGAACTAAAATACCATATATGACATTTATATTATTCAAACAGGTTTATTTTTTGATAAATATCAAATTCCTAACATACAATCTATTATTTTTTTAACCTAATAATAATATAAGTTTGTATATCAATTAGTTTTCAAAAAAAAAATATTTATACAAGGTACATCTCCATTATTAATAATTTAAAGTATACATAAATTGACTAATTAGAGACCTGAAGCACGGACAATTGTATGTTGCAATCTCTCAAATTAAATAAAAAAGGATCTTAAGGTGTTGATATGCATAAAAAATGAAAGTTAAAAAAAAAAATACTAAAAAAATTTCATCTACAAAGAATTATTATAAAAGGTGAAATAAAATATATGTTGTTTCAGAATTATATTATTTTATTTTGATTTTATTTACATTTTTTACATTTAAATTATTAGTTTGTTTTTTATATATATTTTTAAATTTGAATTTATAAGGTTTATTTATTTGCATTTATTTAATAATTCAAATTATTTTAAAATTTTCGTTAAGTTCTCGTGTATTTGACATGAGACTAAATCTAGTAATTAATTAAATAGTAACATGTAAGTTCTTAAGTAATGTAAATCCCATACAAGTGATAAATGCTAAGAATATTAAGTAGAGACCTATTGATGCCGAATTAGTTTGTTGAATGCGAGAATAAACACAGGAAAATCTTTATATTAATGATAGCAAATGACGAGTCATGGTTTAAATCATGTTTCATGTCTTTTTAATCATAATGTTATATGATTTAATTTCTTTTTTTTTTTTTATATCGGCCATAGAATCAGTTAGTGGAATAATAATGGATCAGTCATCCATTAGACACTTTTAATAAATGTTTATCAAGATAAAAATATGACAGAAAAGATAATTAAATCTATTTCATTCTTTCTTTGGTGAGTATATATATGTATTTGATAAATTAAATTAAAAGTTAAAAAATATTTCAGCACTTTAATATGAAGAGGACTTTTAGTAGGGCTGTCAATAAACCCGCCAACCCGAAACCCGACCCGAAAAAAGCAGGTTAGGGTTGGGTATTTTCGACCCGTCAACCCACTAACCCGCCAACCTGTTTTTTTTTGGGTCGGGTTAGGGTTGGGATTTTCGACCCACGGGTCGACCCGCCAACCCGCCATCTTTTTAAACTAATTCTTTTAAAATATATATATATATACATTATATATGTAATCTGCTGAAAATATTAAGTCTGCCAACCCGACGTGGGTCGACCCGATTGACAGCCCTAGTATTTACAAGATTAAAAATGTACTTTAAAGCCCCATAATGGTTAAAACAGAAGCGATATTTATCAACAAATGACAATTATTTTTATAAAAAATTTAACAGGTCGACTTGGTCCGAGCCGCACCCAACCCGCTTTGACCCGTGCCCATTTGACCTGTTTTCGTAAAATGACCCGTTTAGACCCGTTACCCAAACACGCCCGACCCATCCATTTTGCCAGGGCTAATTGCATTAAATAATATCACGCCGATCAAAGTTTGTGTCTACATCACCACAAATTTGCAATTTGCTCTCATAAACTAATCCATTTTTATACTTTTTCTTTTTTTTTCATTATGTTTGCAAAAGCACAAATATTTGAGAAACAACATATTGAGATACCAAACCAAAATCAACAAAATCAAACCAAAAAGTAGGTTCCAAAAATGAGCCTACATCAGGTTGTAACCACAAATTCGGAATTTAATCGAATAGACCGGATATGCAATCCTACCTCAGTGTCTTTTATTTGGTTTTAGAGGTTATCACACTTTGTTTCACGTCTTAAACATTTTGAGGTTTTTCAGAGTTAAGACATTTGGATACAGAAGAAAAAACAAACAGGTCTTGATCTGAAAATCCTCTGACCTTAGTATTATTTAAAGGAATTTTTGTTTTCATCCATGATGACCCATGGTCTCTAGGTTGGTGACCTCTATTGCACTTAGGAGGGATACATGCTTGAGGTCGGCCCAAGTGGGAGTCTACGTCAAGATAATGAAATGCCTTAGTTCATTATTGATGAGATCAAACACAATTGCTATCTTGCGTAAAATAACAACCATATTCAATTCTTTAAAAAAAATAAAAAAAAAAATTTACTTGCCAAGCCCTAATTATTTCAATTCTACTAAAAATAATAAATAAAAAGGGATAGTGTGGTTATTTTAAGGGTTGAAGGATTCATATTGTAAATTATTTCATTAAGGGTATTATAGGTATATTAGGTGGAGATATTTAAATTAGTGAATAAAGAAGAGGGGTAATATAGTCATTTCAAAGTCTGAATGCGTTAAGAGAGTTGCTATTTTATATAGGAGTAAAGATAAAGATATATACACATATAAACATGCCCTCTAACTGCAGAGCAAATTCTTGCATGTGTACAACTATGTGTATATAAACACAAACACGCCCTCTAATTGCATGCCGCTTAGTTTAACCCAAGCTTTATCCTAGTAAGTTTCGGGTTATTTTAACATGTTTAATTATATAGGTTCTGGTTAAAATAAAACAAGTATTAAGGTAAAACAAATAAAACAATCATATTCTCTTAAAGAGAAATCATTGTGCATCATGAAAATCTCTGTGCATAATTGTATATACTTGTGTTCTATGAATCTTCATGCATCAGTTTTATCATGATTTAATGGTCAAGATTTTATCTTATTTGTTTTACTTTAATACTTGTTTTACAATAATCAACCCTCAATCCCTAACTATATATATATATAACCCAAAGTTCAAGTTTGAAAAGAAAGGGACCAATTTTGACTTTTTGAGTGGGCCTACAAGGAAATTGATGGAAACAGTCCTACTCCTACCTCAGTAGGCTAAAACGATTAGAAAAATAGGATGAGCCAAGGCCCAATTGTTTAAATTTTGTTGAAATTTTGGTTCAGGCAATTCAAATTGATTTTGATTTATTCATTAGCAAAATTCGTGTATATTTCAACTAGAGTAATGATATATATGACTAATTTAATAGACCTAAATATATGTCTAAAAATTTGATGTTAACACATAGATTCTCCTTTTTAATTTTAACTTTTGATCTGATATGTGTCAGTATCAGAATTTCAAAATTTTTGAATTTTAACTATAGTCTTCAAAATTTCAAAATTTTAAAACACGTCAAAAATTTAGCAATAGAGTCCAAGACAAAACAAATGGATTTATCGATCCAACTTAGTCATTAGTGGTTTGTATTCATTATACCTTAGAACATCTCTTAGAGTGAAGGGAATGCAGCAAGATGGAGGAGTGGTACCTAGACTTGTACAAAAACGGGTTTTGACCCGACCCGAAACCCGACCCGGGTTTTGGTCAACGGGACCAAAACCGGGCTTGACCCAACCCGACCCGGTTTGAACCCGGTTTTGGGTCAAACTTTGACCGGGTTTTTTGACCAAAAACCGAACCCGACTCGATTTCTACCCGGTCTCAACCCGATCCCCGGACCCGAAAACCCAACCCGGTTCCAACCCGGCGGGTTTTCCAAAACCTGAACCGGTTTTGGTCAAACCCGGGTTTGACCGGGTTCGGTTTCGGGGTTTTTTTCGGGTTCGGTTTTTTTGTACAAGCCTAGTGGTACCATGTGGTACCCACAAGCTACACAAGCTCCCCCCTCTAAGTGAGTCGGAGATGGCAAGGGATGGGGAAAATGAGATGGAAAGTGGGATGGCCTTCATACTTTTCATCTTGCTCTTTCTCCCTCACTTTCATTACCTTTTTTTTTTTCTTCTAAATTATAAAAAAAGAGATGAAAGATGAAAAGAGATGACCATCCCTTGTAAAATGAGATGGATGATGTGGAAGAGAGAAAAAAAATGAGAGATAGAGATATGGGGAAAAGGTATTCCCTCCATCCTTAGGGGGCATTCTCCTTGCAGTTTTATAACCGAGAAATAATTTCTTGCTAGACGGCTAGACCAAAGACAGTAGACAGGCAAAGAGTGAAGCTTCCAAACAACAAGCAGCTTTGTAACCTGACTAAGAACTTTAGCACGGTTTTTATAAAAATGTAAAAATGTTCACTTACAAGAAAACTTGGTCGAAAGATAAGCCTATTGCAGTATCCACACATATTGAAAATTTAGCAGGAGTTCTGGACATGAAAAACATTCAGTAAATGAAAATAACGTTCACTAATCATTTCAAAGTGACAACTGAAATCGGAAATAATACCAATGGTTTGTGTTGCAAAAATACATTATTATTTCAAGCGAGTTAATCGCTATAACTATAAACAGTTAACACCACATGGGTGTTGCCATACGAGAATACAAATACAGAACACAAATAACATCTATTGTAACTTCAAATTTTCATAAGATAAAATAACGTCAAGTATTACAAGTCTCAACTATCTAACCCTAACACCAACACTTCTGACAGTTGAGCGGGAATGATGGCAAAATTAGAAAAAGAAATGAGAACGAAAGAGTACGCCTCACATCAATGTTAATGCAAATCATCTCACAAGTGGTATGAGCAAGTACTCGGCATAGAATAACTGCAAATACAACAATCAGTTTTGTTATGGCAGATATGAATAGTGGAAGTTTAAGTATAGAATTCCATGTCTAAAAAACTAATGATAGTTGTGTTTTAAAGACAAAGCATATATCCAAAATATGCTAAACTGTTACCTGCCATATGAACATGTAAAATGAGGTTATCGCTGATTTGCTCTCCAAATCAACCGACTTGGCACGACCCCACAGAATTAGACCAAGAATCGCATGACCCAATACCTACATCAATTAAAAAATTAACATCATTATAAAATATGTCTACCAGCGTTCACCTTCAAGCCAAATGGACGATACTAGACCACTTCTCACTTCAAGACTCAAAAATCTTTTGAGCAACCGATCTCCATAAAACTTATTACAAATAGGGCTGTAAACGAGCCAAGCTACTCGCGAGCTACTCGAGCTCGACTCGTTAAAATCTCAATTCAAGCAGAGCTTAAACGAGTTTGAGCCTAATTTAAAGCTCATTTAGTAAACGACCTAGAGCTTCAGACACTAAACTCACGAGCTTAAACAAACATGTTATTACATTTATATAAAATAATATAATATATTATATAGTTATGTATTATATAATATTACATATATTTATGAGTGATGCAACTCAAATCTAATATTTCTACATATTTTTATAATTTAACTTATCTAAACACAATTATATATAAAATTAAATAACTAAAAAATAAAAAAATTTATTAAACGTCCAAACTCGACTTTAGCTCGAACTTATAAGAATCCACACAAGCCGAGCTCTAAACGAGTTGAGGGCGAGCTCAGCTCGACTCGTTTACAGCCCCAGTTACAGAAAAGAAAATGTTGGTTGATTGGTTACCAAATTCATATCGACTATATTTTGCTACAACTTTGACACACCCACCATTGACTCTTAATAAGTCAAGCTAACAACATTGACCATTTCAACTTCAAAACTATATGGGTTTGAGGGAATAGTTAAATAACTTGAATAGAACTCCAAAACGGATACTACATATAGCAAAAAAGCCGGTGCAAATTTGTAACAATATCCATATCAAATCCAAATTTCAGTACAGATACGTTTGAGCTCAAAAGTAAAAGTGTAAAACAAAATTTATAAGAGGCAATCCATTACCGTTATGTATCGGCTCCAAAGGAAGGGAGATGACGCCCCAACTAGGATGGCAACACCATAAGCCACTTCAAGCAATAAGATACAAATCCAAAACACCTGTAAAAAGTCTTACTTAACTGGGTGCATTGTTAAATATTGCCAAAAACTTGTATCATTAAAGTGTATTTGGTAGGAAAGAGTGTAAAGACTAACCCGTTTTTGACCCATACGAACCGTAAACGATTGAATGCCAAAAATCTTGTCTCCAACAATATCGGGTATGTCCTATCAGTATCACAGTACCATGGGACAACCAAGTACATTAGTAAACACTCTAACTTCCAACATTTGAAAGGAATATAAAGATCTGACAACTGTGAAATTGCCTATTAAGTAACAATAAATGGATAAAGGAGTTTACCTTGAACAATGCTATTACAACAGAGAAGAAACTCATGAATCCGGTTGCAAATATTACAGGCTTAGGGAACACAGCGAGTCTTCCGTACACAAAAGTCTAGAAATTAGATAGGTTTAGTAATCAAGTGAATGTAAACACATTGCAATTATCATATTTCCTACAGTTAGGGAGATTGGTTTACAAGATTACATGAATGACAAGATTGCACAGGGCATGTCAAATGGAAGTGTTCAATTATTAGTCAATATATCCTACCTATCCTACAACAATAGGAAATGAAGTGCATAAAGATTTATACCACTATTCTTTGAAACTAATAACATTCAGAGGTTGCAATTTCAACATATTTACTTATGAATAGTGTGATTTGGGTTACTTAGATTGGTAGCTACTAAAGTAAATTGGTCAAATCAGCAGAAAGGTAAAACAGGTTCAAAGTCATCTGAAGTGTATTTTTAATTCAAACGAAATCCGAAATTAATTTGTTCAAAGATTTAGATTATTATTGTAATAATATTGAACTTCTAATCATAAACAACACAAATTATTTACAATAAACTTTAAATGAAGGTAAATAAAAGTGTTAGCAAGCTAATCCTTTGCGACACATACTTAAGCATGACCCGTCATGCAACCTGCCCACCATGCTACCTCTGATCACAATGGATATGTACAAAGATTTAGCAAAATGGGATGCTGGTTACTAGGCAATGAAATGGTGCTATTTCAGTGGGACATCACAAAATGGAAATGAGTGCACATTTCAGAAGGCGGGGGAATAGAAAAGAGCTGTAACGAGAAAGAGGGTACCTGAATGTGCAAGTAAAATGCAATTTGAACTATTATAGCTCGTACAGCTAGAATACACATTGCTGCCACGAGAGCAAATCGCTTCCATCTCAACATCGGTATCTAAAATTCATGCATTTCTTAGGAAGCAATGATAATAACTGATAATATAATTGATATAAGTGTATAACAATGAACAAATTTTCTTTGAATCATCAAATAGCTTCTTCCTTATAGGGAAATAACATCTGCCCATTCTAATCCATATAAAGATACAATTTTGTTTCCGGTTTTAAAGGGAGAGCGGATAAGAAAAGTACATTTTAAAAAAAAAAAAATTCTGTGTTATGTAAGACCCCATCTTGAATTCTTAAGCAGTCAGTGACATCATTAAATCAGAACAAGAAACAGAAAGCGGTAAATTCGTAGGGGCTTATATAATGGCGTCTTTCATTCCATATAAAATAAATGTTGGAACACTTTAGCATTTTTAGGTGACACAAATAGTTTCTGACAAAATGCACAAAACTCAAACCATCTTTGTAGTTTCGGATGAAAAGGAAGTTCTACGTGAGAAACTCACATTAATTGAGTATGCCGTCCCGAGAAGAAAACTTATGAAAAGTGCCCAAAATAAAGGCCACGAACGGACAATCCATCCAAGCCAGAAACTCTGTGAAGTAGAATAGTAAAAGATATTATAAGTTAAAGATGTTTCCTAAAACAGCTTGTAGAACTGGGAATAAGAACAATGCATGCTAATCAAACTACATACTTAAAAAGGTTGAAGCAAACCTACGAATCCTGAAACTACGACGACTATTCTTGTTCTAGACAAATTGACAAAATGGAACAAAAATAGTAGTGAAAAACTCAGTTTAAAGTTCACTTACCATGACTGCAAATAAGGATACAATGATAATGCCAGTTTTAACAGAGTATTCTCCAGATGCCAATGGAAGATACGGTTTGTTAACCTGAGAATTACAAAAAAAATATATAATAATCATTGTGCATCTTCCCCATGGGCCATTTAACTTTCCAATAATATCGTAGGTGAAAGCTACCTTGTCTATTTCTATATCAGATAGCTGGTTCAAGCCAACAATATATATATTCATAAAGAAGGCAGCAACAATAGCCTGAAAACTCGATGCAAAGAAATCAAATTAATTTGGAAGTTATTCTTAAGAAAATTAGGACCAAGCAATTAACTTGTTGACCATTGCATTTGACCTTTTGTTCTAAACAAACCACCATCCATGTGAAAATGCAAAGAGAAACACTTAGGGCGCGTTTAGTTGTGAAAAATGTTTTCTAGTTTCCATTTTTAATTTTCTAGAAAATGGAAGAAGTTTTGCATCTCTAGAAAACAAATGAAAATTTTGAAAACGCGTTCAAAACTAGAAAATGCTATTTTCATTTTCCATATTAGAAAAACATGTTCTAATCTACTTGGTGGAGTGGGGCGGGGGGGTGGGAAGGGCGGGGGAGAGGGGTGACGAGGGGCGGAGGCGTAGGGGTGCCGGGGGACCCGGGGGGGGGATAGTTAATATAAATTGAGGTTTTAAAATTTGGAAAATAGAAAATGAAAAGTGGAAAACAATAAAAAAGTGTTTTCTAATTTCCCATTGAAAAGTGGAAAACAATGTTTTCTGTTTTCATGGAATTTTTTTTGGAAAACTATGATTTGATCGCGTTTTCTGTTTTCCATGTCTTCTTAGAAAACAAAAATGGAAAACAAGGGTGTTTTCCCCAACTAAACGCCCCCTAAACCTTACAAGGATGAGTAATTTTGAGTTTTTTTAGGTGTATGAGATCGCCACCTCATCCTTCAAAGTCCAGTGTTTTTTTTTTCTCCTTCTGTTTTTGCCGATGTAATGATGGTTTGCTTGTAAAAGAAACCTAGCATGATCACTGGAAACTTGGATTTAAATACATATAAAGAGTTCAAGAACCTCCAAAACGCCAATGAAGAATAATGGAGAAAAATCTGAAAGCTTTTGAACTGCAAGGAGTGAAACTGAAACTATGCTCAATGCCTGCACAAAAAGATGGAACATTAAGCATCCATTGTTTAACATTAAAAAGAAAAGCAACGGGCAAAATATACTCCCTTTTTACCAAGAACTTGTAACATTAACTGGGCACATAGTTATTTCATATTGTTCGACTGTCTCTTAAATAGATAGAATACAACCCAACAGGGACACAACATACTAATCTTATGGCCCCGAATCTATATCACCATTTATTGTAAAAGGAAAAATCGGCAAATAAATGACGGTAACTAGTAATAACAACATAGATAATGAACTTGATAGTTACAGATAAACTAAAGGGTTAGAATCTTACAGTTCCTATAACTGTATGAGGTCTTGAAAACCTGTAAAAAGCATCTAAAGCATTTGCTAATGGATTTTGAGGGCTTGTAGCATCAGGTTCAATGGGTTGTTCAGAAACCGCAGACGCAACATGCTTAATATCACATCTCTGAGAAGGAAGATAACTTTCATTAAATCTGACAATATTGTTTCTCACAAGACTTGATTGAGATTGGATGACCGGGTTATGCTTTGATGCTCTTAATGATACATGATAACAGCCTAAAAAGTAAGAAATTTAAGTACAATTAGATGAGTTTCCAGAAATTAAATACACTATGAATCAATAGTTATTAAAGTCCAACCTCATAATTATAAAATTTGATAACTATATCAGGCCACTGATGTATAAATTTCGTTTCGTTTATGCCAATTTCGACCAAAAGTTTGCTAGTAAATTGTAAAATGCCAAAATTGCACCTAACTTGGGTGCTCATCTTCATTAACCTGCAACTTATGGCTAGTTTTTGATATTTGGATAATTGGATGTTCCTGCAAGTATAACATTTGGTATTGGTACTTATGTCTCTTTTTCAGAGCATTGACATTCACCCCACAAGTTTTGTCCGAAATTGGCATAAACGAAACTCAACTCACATTTGGGTTTACTGTTGTTTAGATGCTAGGATGGCGTTAGTACAACAATTTGAATACTTGGGTGGCGTCAAAAGGGGAGGTGGGAGGCTATGCCTCTCTTCGGGTTCAAATCCAGGCATTGACGTTTAATTACTAACAACTAACATTTGTTGTCCAAAATTTTTTTTATTGTCCCATAATAAGTTATTATTAATTATATGAGAAAAAAAAAGAGGATTATTAACAATTTACTCGCTTTGCTAGCAGACTAATCCTAAGAGCTAACTCGCTTTTGCGAGGTCGGAGTCAAAGCAGGTGAACCTCGGTGGCCACTGAGGTCTCTTTTTTTAAGAAGTCAGGGATTGAACCTTTGACCTTCAAGGAGTTTCCCCTTTTTTGAGACACATGACCAACCACGGACCACCATCCTAGTGGTTTGATTATTAACAATTTTCGAAAGATGTATTTGTTAGGAACGATTATTAAGTTAAATTGGTTAAAAAGAAAGGGGTTAGTAGATTAAATTGTTCAAACAAAGTTGATTTTTATAAGAAACCTATTTCTCAACAACTTTTCTCATATTAACTTCTCATGACAGATTAGTAAAAATGAACCAAACCCCACAAAAGAAATTCTTGAAATTTATCATCAATGCAAATATACACTAAAACCCAACAAAAAGCTTCATACTTTTTTAGTCTTTATGATAGATTATTAAAAACCAATATGGGAGACATTAACAAAATTATATCACATTAAATAAATTTTATAAAAATAAAGAATAGTAGTGACGTTACCTGTAGATATAGGTGAATGAGATGAATCTGGTAATGGTGGTGAATAACAAGAAATTTTATTAGAAAAAGATCCAATAATCAAAGACTTCATGATTTCAATCAAAACCCGAATCAAGTTTTAGTATTTCATATGAACAAATCAAGAAAATAATCAGCAACTGTGTGTTTGTGTGTGTGAAAAAAGAACTCAAAAAACAGAACAGAGAGAGTGAGTGAGCGAGCACTGAGCAGCTTCCGACTGTTAGTTACACGTCTTTAATACAGAACTACAGAAGCCCCAATTGGAAAATCAATTTATTTTGTTCTTTTCTTTTTTGAGTGCTTGTTTGCATGTCTTTTATTGGAACTAAAACCCTACACTTGTCCTGTTGTTACCAAATAGACCCATTTGGCCATTTATATCAATTTCATCTAAAAGAGTCGATGTCCCGTTGCTTTTTCGATATTATTAATTTATTATTAGACGGATGCCTGCACGATGCGGTAATGTGGTGACGACAAAGACGGGTGGTGGTGGTGGCAACTGTTGGTGGTGGTAGCGGCGACAAGTAGTGTAGGTTGTTGATGTAAAGGTAATTGATGTAAAAGGAGTTAGTGTAATTATTTTAGGAGTTGAGGGATCGATGTTGCAAATTAATTCATCAATGATATTTTTGGTAAACCAAGTTTCTTAATGGTTAGGTGTATTGATTGTATAGGGATATTTTAGACATTTCAAAATCTAAAAGTTGAAAAAAATGAAGGGTGAAATGCCTTATATAGTAGTATAGATTAAAGTAAATTACACTTTTGATCCCTGTCGTGGTCACGGAATTACTGGTATTATCCTTAGGATTCATAAATTACACTTTATAGCTGACAATTAGAGCTACTTTTTTTCGAACATTCTGTCGGGATACGACATCGGAGAAACCTCACCGTATAATGGTGAAGTCTTGCACGTACCCTAGATAACGAGATGTTGACCATGGGCCGTTACAAGTATTCGGAGGGAAAAACCCCAAGACTTGTCATCCCAGAGGATCGAACTCAAGACCTTGGGTAAAACCGAGAGTGCCTCTGACCAGTTGGGTTGGCCATCATTGGCGACAATTAGAGCTACTAGCTTGAGTTTTTGTTTAGAGGTTATAACTAAAAAACTTATTTGAGTTAATTAAAATTTTCGTCCCTGTCGTCGTCCTCAACTTGCAGCTTTCATCCTTGGCTTTCATTTATTACACTTTTGGTCCAAATTTTTTTGCTCCGTCAACACTTTTAGTCCAAATGACTAACGGACATTAAAAACCCCATCATGTGACTTGCATGTGATGGGTATAATGGTCTTTTCATTACCAATGGACCAAAAGTGTAATTAACTCTACTACACTTTTTTTTTTTTTTTTTTTTAGCCTTACCGATTATTTATATTTAGCCTTAACTCCATGTCTAGAGTCTAGAATAAGGAAACATCCAAACGACTTTAATATATTTCCTTAGTCTAGACTCTAGACATGGAGTTAAGGCTAAATATATGTTAGTCCAGATGTTAAGGCTAAATATATGTTAGTCCAGATTTCACTGGACTCTGATTTCACTGGACTCTACCAGTATTCACTGGACTGTAGATTTGTCTGTAATAAAGAAACTAGTAATCAATACTTGTATAGTGAACCTATTGATAGGTTCAGATTACTATTGTTTCACTTCAGTGTAATCTATGTATATCTGATATCATTCTCAATGAAGTCGAAGACTGAAGAAGAGAAGAAAGAAGTTGTCTCAGCGGCGGACTCCAGCGGA
>JAOEHQ010050553.1:0-20098 GCA_025447715.1 Asclepias incarnata
TTTACATTAATAACCACACCGCTACTTCCACCGCACCGCCGCCACCGCCGCCACCTATCGGCTATCGCCGTCATCCTCCGCCGCTGCCACCACCACACCGCCGCTATCACCGCCGCCACTTTGTGCGGGTTCCCTTCTAGTATACTTATATACTCCTTATTAAAGCATTTCACCCCTTCCCTTTTTCAACTTTCAGCCTTTGAAATACCCAAAATGGCCCCCATTTTTTAAAAGCTTTCTTTTTATAATTAACTCATATACCTAAAATACCATTAATGATATAATTTACAACATCTATCCTTCAACTCTTAAAATTATTACACTACCTCCTTTTATACCAATTACTTTTACATCAATAATCACACCACCGCCGCCACCACCACCACCCGTCGCCACCACCGCCACTACCACCATCGCAGACGCATCACACAGGCACGAGTCTAGTGTATATATATATATATATATATATATGATACGATAACGTGATATGAAGAAACTGAGTTTTCAAAGTGTTAAGTTGGAGATAAAAGAAATTGAGTGTGTTGAGTCAAATTATTGCTAATGTGGCATGAAAAAATTGAGAAACTGAAGTGTTACATTGGAGATGGTCTTAAAAGGCTGAATGCTCTAATAAAAATGAAAGAAACAAATAGTGTTATTCATAGATGAAAGTTTCGTTTATCTTATTTTTTATGTAGTTCATAATGTGTTGAATGGTACTTTTTTTTGAACGTTGTGTTGAATGGTACTAGGAATCATTTTTTTTTCTTCTGGATAATGAGTTGATAAAACTTATATATGTATATGTATCTACCAATATACTAAATAGGATTGAAATATACTTTGATCGACACGTGGCGCAGTATTTAAACGACATATGTTTCTTTTAGACTATATTAATAAATTCTACATTTTAGATACCATGTATAATTAAAATTATTATTTGATTAGTAAACAACCTAATATAACTAAACTCTCATTATTATATTGTTACCATATTTATCAACATATAAATCAAATCCTTTGAAATTAAAATTACTAATTTACTTATTAAAATAATGTTATTTAATAATTATTATGTTGTTTATATATACTTGAAACATAATAATATTTAAATTACCATATTTTAAATCAAAAACTTTAATTTACGTGTGTAGACATCTACTTTCCATATTATATATTTTAATTTAATTTAATTTAATTATACTATACCTAATAATAATATGTTAACTTATCCCCTGATTAATTTTAATAAATATAAAAAGAAGAATAAATGAATACAAAGATATTAAAAAAATCATGAATGAAAAGAAAAAGAATATATATAGTCAATCCGTATGCTAGTTTATATGATATAGAATCTTCACTATGACCTTCATGTTGCTTTGGAACATAACAAAAGTTCTAATATCTATATATTATCTATTGAGTAATTGAGTAATACGAATACATAAATTTAAACATGACTGATTCACTCAACTATGAACATATGATTATAAGCATATTTCCCCAAAATGTGTAGATTGACGGAGACACCATTGACCCTGTGTGTTTTTTTGACCAGTCATTGTCCACCCATAAAGAATAGTTTCAAAAAACTCCACTGACACAGTAGAATACACTGGAGGCTGAACTTGAATTAAAAACCTCCTTGTTTCCAAAAATCCCTCTATTGGGCCAGTGTGTTTTGCGGGTGTGAGTACCACTTGAGCTATGCTGAATTGGTATTATGATGCATATATAAATTGATGAAGTTTTGGTAATATCTATCATTATTGTTATTTATATCTATACCCTATTATAAAAACGTTTAGACATATATCTATATTATATTATAAAACATTTGAACTTTGGTCTTAAAACTTGAAATTTTACGTACAATAAAATGACTATTTTACCCCTAAGCATCTATACAAATCTTATATAATCAATAGAAAATCAATATTTGACCAAATAAAATAGAAATAAATTAACATAGATTAACTCATACCATTAATTATCATTCTTTTCTAACATTACCAACACTGACCATCACACAAAAACCTACAATTGGGTGAAGCCGGCCATTGGATCCTACTAATCGAATATCTTCATTGAAGAATTATTAACTGATCTATCCCATGCATTATACGAGCACGATTCTAGCATCCAATAATATGGACTTATTTTGTTGGACTTGGAAGGCTTATGGAGTTTTTGGAATTTGCTTATTTAAAAATGAGAATTGATAAAAGTATCATTCTAAGATTTTATCTTATTTATTTCATTTTAATATTTGTTTTACAATAACCAAATCATATCATATATATATGTTGATAAATTTACGTACATATGATACTTGTGCAATTTGTTATAAAATTTGTACATTATGATAAATGTATTAAATCATATAGTATGGATATTACTTTTTTATATATAAATGCTTATTTGTTAAATATAAATAAATGAATACCCACTTGTTAATTAAAAAGACACTTATTTCTACTTAAATATGTGAATAAGTAGTTTATATTAGGATAGAGATTCCTCAAGTTATTCCAATTTGACTTAAATTAAAATCATTTTAGAATCTTTACCCTCTAATTTTGATTTAATCAAAAGACTCAAAGATCCCTTCGTCCTGAAAAAAAAAAAAAGTGACAAAAAAGAAAAATAAGCAATTTCTAGTGTTTATTTAGGGCTTAAAAATTAAATCAATCTGACCAAATCATCGAATGGACTTTTTCTCCAAGACTCTGATTGTCACTCGCTAACCCACTTTATATGTTCCTCCTCAACTCAAGTCCCAACTCTGTGATCCTCTGTAAGTTTTCTGTGTGATGTTCAAATTCTTTGTTAGTCCATTTGTATAAGTTGCTTATATATTATGCCTTTGAGGTGTTCGATGAAATAACCACTAGCAATGTGACCCAGTGGTCCTGGTGTCATTACAAGAGGTCTTAGGTTCGAACGTCCCTAGGTAATCATCTTGCGGGTGACTAGGGAAAGGGTTCGGAAATAGTCACGGGGATACCCTGTTAGGCCGCATAAATCTAAGTCAAAGACTCGCCCTCCATGGGTAACTTGAACAAGGAAAACCTCCTTTGTTTAGGTGTTCGATTAGGCTAAAAGGATGTGAGAATTGGGTGTAATTTTAATACGAGATGTCTGCCACTCTTTAATTTGTAATTTATCTGTTTAATATGTAATTTACGACATGTGTGTATTTGTAATTTAACCATCGTACCCATAAAAACTTGTCCTTTTTTAACCATCGTGTAACCCGAAGTTCATTTCTATATGACGTGGCATATTTTAGTTTGTAATCCCTTAATAGTGATGTAAGGATTCTCTGAACCTTAGTTGAATGGTGCTTGGAGAATCAAACAATATGTCATTGAAATCCCAAATTGTGTCAAATCACTCTCGTAAACTAAAATATGTCACGTGTATATTGGTGATTTTCCTGTCTTTTCTTGATTTCGGTTTACATGATTATCAAAAAGAGACAATTTACGGCGAAAAAAAACATAAGAAAGTAAAGTTGTCACGTAAGGGACAAAATGGAAAGTAGGTTTCTATTTTAGATTAATACCCCATTCTCTTTATGTTGCTTAGGCAAATCCTTTTGCAGCATATGCTAGAATTTATGTACTGGTTTTTGTCAGGATGGAACACAAGGCGGAAGTAAACAATGAGACCGATCAACCTTCATCAGCAAAATCAGATTTTCTTCAATGGAGCAAATGGCAGTTACTTGATTCCATTCTTCCAACAGGTGGCTTTGCTCATTCCTTTGGTCTCGAGGCAGCAATGCAATCCCGTATTGTCTCTCACCCGGAAGACCTTCAAACATATGTAATCCATGTCTTGGAGAATACAGGAAGCCTGCTCCTTCCATTCGTTTTCTCAGCCACCACATCACCCGATCTTCAAACATGGCAACACCTTGACATGATTTTGGATGCAACGCTAACAAATGAAATAAGTCGTAAGGCATCTGTGTCACAAGGATCAGCACTCATGAGGGTGTCCTCTTCGGTTTTTTCAGAGATTCCATCTTTGAAAATAATGAGAAATTCTTCTTTAAGCAATGGGAATGTATGTTTTCACCATGCTCCTATCTTTGGGATTGTTTGTGGACTTCTTGGGTTGGATACCGACACGTCGCAGAGGGCTTATATGTTTATAACCATGCGAGATATTATATCTGCTGCAACCAGACTCAACCTGGTGGGACCCCTTGGTGCTGCTGTTATGCAACACCAGGTTTCGTTTGTTGCTGAGGAGCTCTTGAAGAAATGGAAGAACCGAGCAGTAGATGAAGCATGCCAAACAAGTCCTCTGCTTGATACAGTACAGGGTTGTCATAGCTACTTGTTTTCAAGACTTTTTTGCTCATGAATACAAATGCAATGCTCATTCACTTGTTTGTTATTTGGTTATTTGATGGCGATTCTCTTAAATGGCAAAATGACTGATAGAGAAAAAGTGCGCCCACACTTTTGAAATATCACTCATGAGAACGGCCTGGTACGCTTCTTCTTCTTCTTTTAATTCAACTTTGTATCTTTTAATTCATACAATATTTTTTGATAACTTGCCTCAATGCATATTGGTTTTCGGTTTCATTAGTTTAATGGTTTCATATTGATCAATTGTTGAATTAACAAATAGAATTTAATCAATATACCTATGCAGATTTGAAGAAAACAATTAATAACATCCCACAAAAGGAAATTCTGTATTCTGCACTAATGTAGTACTTTCCAAGTTATATATAAAAGGGTATATTGAATTACTTAAAAGATCATTGTTTGGTTACTAAGTTAAGATTAATAGTTTCAAATGGTTTTCGATAGTATGTTTGCGAATAAACTGCATAGGACCATACTTCATATATAATCCCTTTGACCCACCCATCTTGCGACCTATAATTTACAACAAACATTTACTACATTAAACTACCAATCTACCATAAGATATCATAATATCAATTTAGGGTTAAGTGGATGAAAATCTATTATAATTACAGGATTGTGGAAAGACCACATAATGACTTAGCCTAAAACAAGACTAAGTGCATACACATGACAAGCCATGTGTACAACGTCCCTTTTAACACACAGGTCTCCAAGACCAAGTTTGA
Organism: Asclepias incarnata; assembly: GCA_025447715.1. Taxonomy (NCBI): domain Eukaryota; kingdom Viridiplantae; phylum Streptophyta; class Magnoliopsida; order Gentianales; family Apocynaceae; genus Asclepias; species Asclepias incarnata. Next base: position 5,129 of record JAOEHQ010050553.1, read on the forward strand.
TGCATACTATAGATTTTGAGTTATAGTTTGATACATTTGTAGGCAATTAACCCATCAATTTACAAGTTATAAGAAGTCAAATATATATTTTTTAAAATAGCAAGAATTAAAAGTCCAATGAGCATAAACAAGTGTTTTGTCTACTTATTGTCAGCATGCATACATGCTTTAATAAAAGGGAGATGATAAATGTACCACATATTTTAATTAATTTACCATACTGTACAGTTTTTACAGCAGAATGTACAAGTGAATGATGCTATAGTATGGTAGATTTATTAAGTTGTATGGTACTAATATCATTTCCCTTTATAAAATGAATACTTATTAACCTCTATATCGACTTTAGAAGAAATCCTCGATGGATTTATGATGATGTTGTATCCATTGTCTGTTAGATGAAAACTGTCCCAAAAAAGTTATTTTGAATTATCATGACATGTAGGTACTAACGGGTTACATAAAAATACCGACTCTATGTATCCTGTGCTACAACAACCTCTGTCCACAATTTCTAGTCCTGAAATATGAGAACGAATGTGTTAGATTAACAAATTCAAAAGCCTAATTATATTTTATAAAATATGACTGCAAATCAGAAGTTATAATTGTCTAGTACCATATTGAAGAGGGTTTTCAATTATAGAAAGCCAGGGGTTGTATACTTGTATATGTCCATGAAAACGATCCTGGTTTGTGAAAAAGTGCCATTGAGGTCTCGAGCTTTCGTTGCAACTTGTTGCTGAATATTTCTCCGGCTTTGTTACACTCTTGTGAACACTCTCTAATTCCATCATCAGCAAGAGTTCTTATTGCTGGGAAACATCCTAATGGAGGTACACTGAAGACTCCAATTCTTCTTGCTCCAAGTTTGTATATATCTTTTAATGTAATTTAATCATGCCAATACCAACTTTATGTCACAAAATTATAACAAATAACTAACATACACACTGAAAAGTGCATAATTAACTGATTACTTGATTGTGGGTATGGAGAGTAAATCTCGACACTTTTAGGGGTGCAAGAAGCTTTATTTCTCCATACTTAAAATTAAAATCGCAAACATCTACCGATAGACCTTTAATTTAGCCTATGCGTTATACAACGTGTTCAGTATAAGTACTGTATTTTTTTAAATATCATATTTTATCGTGTGTTCATATATACGAACGTTTTGTTACATGTTTATAAGTACGAAAAGAAAAAATAATTTCTCTTAGCCATGGTATATGTATGCAATTTGCATATAGTTTGTTGTATGTGAATGAGCAGTTATGTAACAGTAACTCTCTCCTCCCTTAACCGCGCGGTACCCACTTCCTCCCGCAATCACTCCCTCCTCCGTTAACGGCTTAACACTTGTATGGGCGTTTTCAATAGAAAAAACATGTATCACCTGTATGAAGTCGGAGGCTAATGATACCATAAGATCAGCATAGGGCGAGATATCATATTGCAATCTCAGAATGGCAGTATCGTAGTAGTTAATATCAATGTCATTGCTACCCGCGACCAACACAAATAAGGTATTCTCTATTATGTATCGTCTTCTTTCTTCTCCAACTATGCGCTTGAGTTTCTAAATGCACTTGTCTTTTAATTAATTGCTTAATTAAAAGGTTGACGCATAGTGACCTTCACATTCTTTATTAAAAGATATTTACTCCCGCAACATTGTACGGATACAACAACCGAGCCCAATCCTGGCATACGTGGGGTATGAGGGACCTGCAACCTTCATATGTGGGTCCATGTAGTCATATGGTGATTAATTGGTAGAAGAAAGACAAAATGTGTATATAATAAATACTATAATAATATACAACACCAATTTCACACCAAAATGGTAAAATGTTTGTCAAAAAACCTTTATTCAACACAAACAATAAGCAAACATTTGCGAATACGTTATGTATACCATACAATATCCTGATATATAGACAGAAACTTTATTTACAGTAGAAACCAGCAGCGTCGATTTTACATAGAAATCAACATGCCACCATCAACCATTAAGCTGCCAAATAAAAAAATAAAAAAAAAATCTTGTCAATCTTGTCTCATGTTATAGGTTTTTTCACAAAGTATGATTAAAATGACCCAAATGAACAAGAGAAAAGTAAATGACACAAGATAATAAATAAATTTCTTTATACTTTGGTGACGTTAACCGTGACGTTAACCCTTTTTAAACGTGGACGAATTGGTCCCAACTGGACTAAGCTGATGCACAAACAATTTTTATCCATCAGTTCTTAGTTACGCATTTGAATAAACTTTAGATGACTCTCAGGCTGACCCATTTCGTTTCTAGTTAGATCCTTTGGATTAGCTCATTTGATATCCCAAAATGACCAATTTATAAGTTAAGGGATCTCAATTACCTTTGTTGTTGCAATTATAAAACTCATGAAATTCTTTTGCCAGTCTTGTTTATGAGGACTCGGATATTTCTGTGTACATATCAGCTATTGCTTTGGAGAAGTATGCCTTTGCTTGAGGTCTCTTGATCTAATTATGATAAGAAAAGATAAATATTTGATTTTATGAGTTAGTTCATCCATATAAAAATGAAGTGTTTGACGGAAATTTCCTTCCGTCGATACTTCTGACATGAATATAGATACTTCTGACATGAATATAGAAGTTATTGAAGTCGGTATACATGCCTTTAATGTTGGGGTGAGCAGACCATTCTCTATAGTAAAAGGTTCAACGACCAAGGTCACAGCTTTTACACATTCGAAACCTCTTAGCTGGAAATCAATACGTCAAATTAGTAAAAGAAATTACGAGTGATTAGTACTGGGTGACAGTTTCAACACATTTGGTGTAAAACAAGTCGATTTGGTTTAATGGGTCGAATGGGTCAAGTTTAAAAGCTCAACCGGAATATAGATGTGGCAAACGGGTTGAAAGTCACACAAAGGTTTAGTCAATTGCTTACAACCCATAAACTGATTTATTCAAAACATTAGATATTGGTTTCATATGATAGATACATAATTATGTTTAATAAATTAAGTATTTATATCTTAAACGAAAAAAAGGAAGAGGTGAAGAAATATAGGATGGCGGTTCAACTTGACCCGATCCGGAACGTATTGGGCCGTATAAAAATTTTTCTATTTTAACCCCATTCTTGCTAAATCCTTTTTAACTCTACCCGATTGACCCATATTTAATATAATATAACAATTGATTCATCTTTGCATAACTGGGTTTAAAATGCCCTATAAATGTTGCAGTGTTGTACGATCTGGTGAACATTTTCATACCTGAGCTTTCTTTGAGACGAGAGTCATATCAGCCAGGACAGCTGCACTAGCTCTAGGATCATTGCAAAGCTGTTTTAAATCTTCGTACTACGATAAACAAAAATTGTGGTAAAAGGCAACTATTAGCATAATCAACACACAAACAGCAAAAGCACGTAGCTTACGTTCACTTCATTTTTAAGTTTGTAAGATTCAAAAGTTCCTACATAAGCCATTCTACTTTTCTAAACTGATTATTTTGAGTGACTTTTACCGTCAAGAAAGGCATGTCGTCAAACCATTAATTCAATCACCTTACAAATATGATTCGCAACCAACTTATGGTTAACTATTTGTTTTTTTTACAAAGATAACCAAGTATTGGTTATTCATATAGCAGTGAACACTTTTTTCTCATAAATAACCACAATTTGGTTGCTAACCATAGACTTAACGACTACGATAAGCATGCTACCATATTAGAGATTTAGAGGCCCATTAGTACCCTTTATAGTCATGATAAGTTGTTGAACTTGACCTAAATTATCATTAAAAACAAACAATTCCCTCATATAATAAATTACTTTGTGCGAAAGCAACGTTGTATAAAACATCACATATCAGAATTTGTTTTTTCATGAGCGTAATAGTTCGTTTATGCATATTATCAACAATAAAACTTACTTTTATGCCTTCTGCTGCAGCCCATGCTTTGAACACATCTTGGTTCACCACGACGACAGCAACCAGTGAGGACTTCAGGCTATCGCCTACCGAAAAAGTAAAAGTAAGGATATTGTTAGAGGTGAAAATGCTAGTAGGGGTGGCATGAGGTAGCTAACAGGTCAGAATGAGGTTCGTGACAAAGCTCGACTAATTTATATGTTATGTTCATGTTAAAACAGGTCTGCTTAGGCTGACACAACATAAACACCTAATTACTAAAATCACTTAAAAAATTTCTTTAAATGAATGATCTAGGACGTTGTAAGGATTTGAAAACACTTTAGGAAACTTTTGACACATTTAAATTTTTACTAACTTCTTTTTATTTATTTATATTTTACCCGTTTTTCCCTTTTACAAAATAAAGTAAAACCCAAATCGACATGTTCCCATACAAATGGGTTTATATTGCCACCACTATTATGAATCGGAAACCATACAAACGATAACTAAATGGAAAATGTATCATACCAAACACACAGCACTGAAAAACAAACTTGCAGTTGACATATACATTCTCAATTTTCTCAGGGGCTACATATTCTCCTTGTGCCAATTTGAAAATGTTTTTCTTCCTGTCACAGTATCAGTAGTTAAAGATATGTATATTTTAAACTGCATGTAAATCAAGAAATAATTAGCGGGGTATTAACTATGATTTACTGTAAATTTTGGATATCGGCACCCTATATTATGTGCTCACCTATCAATAATCTTTAAGCGACCTTTAGGCAACCATGTCCCGATATCCCCTGTATAGAGCCATCCATCATCATCGATTACTTCCCTCCTAACAAATTCAATAACATGTACATAGATATAATTAACCTGTAGTACAACACTAGATAAAGAAAGGTAGAAGAAGATATCACAATATGGACAGGTGTGGAGGGTTGAGTTAAATATCAAAATGTGTTGAGTTAAATATCAAAATGCGTATCTTCTTTATTACGGTTCAGGTCAACCCGAAACAGTTCTTGTCCAAAATATCTAAAATTAATGTGTAACTAGTATGTTGAAGTTATCACAAAATTTATTTTATTATAATAATACTATAACTTATTGAATAGAATGATTTAGGAGTTTTCAGCATTAAAATTCACTCCAGACAATATTCAACCCAGGTGACTCGTCATTTTAAACTCTGGTTTTAAAAATAATTTCCGTTTGACCCGTTAGTGGTCAAGTGTCAAATATAACCAAAACTGACCCATTCATAAGTAAATGGGTCGAAGTTGCATCATAGAAGTAGCAGTATGAATAAAAGGGAAGTACGTTTGTGCATCATCTTTATAGTAGCCTTGGAACACAGTTGGCCCTCTTACACAAATCTCGCCACGTGGATAAGGTTTATCTTCTGACGTATAATCCATTGCGGGAACATCTACTAACTTAATCTCTGAAACATGAGTGTAGTGCATAAAATTAATCCATAGAGAACGTTAAAAGCACAACATAATAGTTATCAACCTCTTGATCAAGCTGAACCATACATTCATTTCAGTATACCTCTTGATCCAAAATCATACGTTAACAACTAATCATCCCCAATGTGTTCAGAACAAAAAATCAACATTTAGGGTGGTGATATATAAATAAAAACCAATTTAGTAAAGCATATAATAAGCTCCTACAACTATTAAGTATTAAAGCAACTGCTCCTATAGAATCTCTGATCAAATAATGAAATAATAAGTCATCAAATATGTCGCACAAAAAAAAATAATAAAAAAATAATATGCTTTTACTAAAGGATTACATTTGGAGGATCGACTTTATGTAAATTAACACTAAGAAACCATATCATTAGTCACGAGTATGCTAAGAACTAACCACATGCAGGACTTGGAGACCCCAACTGGCCATATAAGTTGTCACCTTCATCCATCAAGCTTATGGCACAAGAATTCTCGGTCATTCCATACGCTTCTATAAACACACAACCAAAGCACCTGTTGAACAGACCCCACTTATTATGATAACACACAAGAAAGTCATTAAATGATAAATATTGATGGCTTTGAAAAGAATCAATGACTGGCAGATAACTGACTTACACTTTTAGATATTCTAGAACATCAGGAGACAATGGCGAGGCAGCAGATACTATATAGCGAACTCGCCCCCCAAGCATTTCTTTTATTTTATTGAATACCAAAAGATCCCACATTGTAGATGATTTCTCTCCTGTAAGTACATTCAACAGTCGTAAGAATGTGCCAGCTTATCAGTGATACTCTTCCCTTGATAGAGGTGAAAAGATGGTTAGTCCAGGTAACAGGCCATAATGGGTTCAGTTCGAAACGGGTTGAGTATACCCACCACCACTTTTTGTCTTAAGATTTCTTAGAGGAATAGAATTAGGGTAGATGTGTGTGTATATATATGTGTATTATATCTTTACTATGTTCACAACACTTCTTTGAGCACACATTTTAGATGCACATTATATGCAGGCTATTTAAAATGTTATGAAGTTATCTCCAATTAGTAAAACATTTTAGTATCTTAAAAAACTTCTTAGAACTCGCCTCTTTTATGCACAACCTCTGTATGACACTTTATAAGACGGAGGTCCTTTTGGAATCAATCGCTCTACCCTTGAGGGTATGACTATCTACATCATACCTCCATCATACGCCTTACAACAATAGGATTGTGTATTGTTGTTAAAATTGTTGTGCAATTAATGCATTGAATATGATTACGAAAAATATATATTACTCTGATAATGATCTAAATATTTTGATAAAGTAATTCTGAATGTTTAAGCTTCAATAATACACCTTGGAGTACTTTCACTTGTTTAAACCAATCGACCTGCTCCCTTTATAGATAAATTTTGGGTTTAATCCATCTAACCCGTTTAACATAATCCCAAATCGACTCATTTCCAAGCAAATGGGCTGTAATTCCTACAACTACTTGAGACATAATATAGGGTGAAAGATAGTGTTCCAATAAAGCACTCGTATAGCAATAAATAATAGAACTAGACTGAACCAGATCAAAAATCTGAATAGACCTGAAGTTTGCAAAGCAACCCAGATGTTTTCATGTTGTATAAATTTTCTGAAGTACATAAGATCGGTTCATGGGCAGAACAAAGAAACATAAATAACCTAATCCTAAGTATATCCATTAAGACAAATCACATGAATTAGTAAACTGTCAACAAGTATGAATGGCAGGTCAATATTTTTTTATGTTAAAGCTGAAACTTCCACTCTTAAGAGAAGACCGAGAACAATGAATGGCATTAAAAATGAAGCTTTATATTATTATTTATTACCATTTAATATTGCCTGTTTCTTAGCATTGTAGGCAGTATTGAATAGTCTCTGCCTTAGACCACCAGATGATTTTACAGCATTTGTAATGCTGCAAAAACCAAATCGTTTTAGTCAGATGCTGAAGAACAATATGACTCACTATGTAATATACTAGCAGCAACAAAGCTTCTTACCTTGTATACAGTCTATTAAGCACTCGAGGAACACTGAAAAACACGGTGGGTCTAAGAGTTACCATATCTTCCATTAATTTTTTAGGGTCCTGCACCCATTAAAAAATGTAACAAAATCTCAAACACTTACCATAGAGATAGAAATCTAAACTGATTATATGCAAATGGGTCGATATGGGTTATGATTTATCCCTAATGGTGAAATGGGTTAAGCTAAAGGATATAAGAAAAAAAGAAATCAGGTCAAATGGGTTAAGCGGTTTTATTTGCCTTTCAGAAAAGAAAAAAAAAGGGTTGAGCGGGTTGAAAGTCATCTGGAGATATTCAACGCATTAACCTCCTAAACAATTTTATTAAAAAAAGATTGAATTATTGTTATAATATAAGTTTGTAATCATAATAAATACATTAATTTTAATATATAGTCCAATAAATAAGTGCTTATGGGTCGGTAAACCCAACGTTACCTGTTATGATCCCTTATCTAACCCGCCCGCTTTGTCACATGCTTAAAGATGCAATTTCAAGGAGTGAAATCTTAAGCGATTGAACATAAAGAAACATTATGGATGATAAGCATAAATTGAAACATAATCTAGAAACTCATAAAAATAGAGCATATGAGAACAATTTAAAAATGTGATTTGATATAGGATGAACCATGGTTATGTTATTCATCTGTTTAAAGCCAACAATAATTAGTTCATAACATGATAACTTACATTGCTATGTCCACAACTTTATGCAATAAGGGGTCCTGTTATAACTTAAATCCGGATGTCATATGGTATGCCGTAATTACACTTGCATTATCGTCATTTTGAGCTCATAACTTGAAATATATGTAATGTTCCATTTAACTGGATTCTCATTAACTCTGCATCGTCGATGCAAACTTCAAGACACCTTCAAGGAAAGCTACTAGAAGTGGCAAATTCGACCTATTTACTTATAAATGGGTAAATTCGAGTTATGATTTAGGAGACAATCTAACAGGTCAAAAGCCGCCAAAGGTGTACATATAACTCACAAAACATCAAAGCCTCCTAAATCATTCTATTAATAGACTAGATATTTACTGAAATAATACAATTTCTATTATTATAATCATATATAAGGTTGGATCAAGTGGTTAACACCCTTGCCTCTGGAGTCAGAGGTCAAGGGTTCTATCCTCATGCCTTGCAAGGCCGGAGGTCCTTTTCTATCCTATATAGAACATGGAAGCAGCCTCTCTACACCGTGTGGTAGGGGTAAGGCTGTTTACATCTCAACCTCCCCCATACACCGTCGTGGTATTGGAACCCAAAACCCATGGAAGACAGCATTGGGTGTTACTTACTTATATATGATAGACAAACTACCTTTACAAAAAATTTAAAAACTTGAAAAAAGTGATTCATAAAATACTACTTTTGACATTTTGCCTAACTCACCATCCCACCCGTTTTGCACCTCGATAAACTATCCATCAGTATCAAAAATAAAAATTACACAGAAGCTGTGGAGGAGTTACTTACACCCTGATAAAATCCAACTCCAACCCCAAAATAAGCCAGCATGATTTGAGTGGATCGTTCATATATATGTGACAAAGGGAGATATGATATGTAACTGCGACACAAGGTAATAAATGAATCTTTAACAACATAAAAGATCACTGTGGCGAATACAATTTTTACCGGGGTAACCCTTTACCCAAAAATAAAGATCACTGTGGCGTAACAAAAAACAAAATCATGTAAATATATTTTTACTTGCTTGTAATTGAATAACTCACATATCTGAAGGGTTGAGAATGATTCGAAGACTTTCACCAGCAAGATTTGCAATTAAGTTTCCATGGGAAAGTACAACGCCCTTGACAAGAACAAAAAACTCGATTTTAAAAAAAGTCAAACATCAAAATGTTGATACGGTATATATACCAAATGAAAAGCAAACCTTAGGATTCCCGGTGGTTCCACTTGTATAGCATATGGTAGCTATATCCTCTGATTTTGGTGGACAAAATGGTTTTGAGTGATTGTGACCCTGAACATCTCAAGTGGAAACATAAATGTACAGTTAAAAAGATAAAGTTCAATGGGGAACCATATAAATATTCTACAAAAACGATATAAACTTACCAGACTTTGCAGTTTTGTATATGTTATGATCTCAACATTTGTTTGCAATGGAAGAGATGCCAGTTGAGCATCGTTTGATCCGACCACCTTCACAATCGTAAATCAGATTAACTACGTAATTCAGCAGTCATTTACCATCAAAGTTTATTAGTACATTTATTAATATTAATGAGAAATTGGGATTCATACCACTATTAGATGCACAGAAGGAATTTCTGACAAGAAATTCAGCAACTGCAAAATAGCACATGCATAAGATAAACAGTTAACAGAAACCTTGAAACTATAGATTGCAATAGAGATAAAAACTTAATTTTAACACAAGGCCTGAAGTGGGTCTATAGTAAATGATACAAGGCAAAGACTTTCTGTTCCATTTTTAACAATAATTATGCTCCAATTATTTAAACATTATTATAATAAAGTAATAATTTAAATATTTGAAGTTGTATGCATCAGGGAAAGACATTTGAAAATGTTTGACCCGTTTAATCTATTCCCATTTTTGCTAAATATTGATTTAACCCGTTGAGCCCTAAAAGATAAAAACACAACCCATATCAAAGTTTCCATCTTTGGATCTTTATATGGCACATTATAGAAGTTTTTACATATGAGCAAACTTGAAATTCTTAAAAGCCATGCACTGATCCGGATAAATAGAACTAGATAAATACTTGGTGACAAAAACAGGTAAAGAAGATATCTCAAAAACATTTAAGTGGTTCTGTACCAAAATTTCGTACTTTGATTACAAGATAAAAGAACAGATCAAATGAGATAAGATTATTCAAAAAGTATTTCAGTGTGGAAGTGAAGGTGGTAAACTCACATTTTTTAATGTTTCTGGCACACAAAAGATAACTTGCACAGATGCATGATTTACAATAAACTTCACAGCATCTGGACCTGTCGTACAAAAGAAAACAAAAGAGTAAATAACAACACAAAAAAAAAAACCTATCAAAATTATACACGAGAACACAAATAACACACCAAGAGTATCATATAGAGGAACCGAAATATATGAATATGCAGAGCAAGCATGGTCCACTATCAGCCACTCTGGTCTGTTGTTAAAATATATTCCCACACAGGAACCCTGTTGTTAACCAAAGACCATATTAGGGTGACGAAACATGATTCATAAACATGTGCAACATGTAATGGGCAGCTTAGGTAAGGAGTTAAAACAAGTCCAGCTAAAAAGCAGCAACCTTTTGTACGTGTCAGATTGGGTTAGTTTCTTTTCCAAAAGTTCTAACTTCCAAAATAAAACATTGTGTGTAACGAAGTATGCACGAAAACTAACACGTTAGGCAACTTTAGAACAGCTTTACCTTTTCAACCTATGTCACCTGATTTCAATTTAGCTAAAAAGAATTAATAAACCTTAGGTGAAAGAACATTGCACGAATCGACCCATTCATAATTGAATGGACAAAATTGCCACTTCCGATCACTTTCATTGATGTAAAGGAGTAATGATGATTAGCTTGCCTTGGGGATTCCATGATGCACTAAACCCGAACCTACTTCCAAGCGAGCAGTACCTGCTTCCCTGTAAGTCATCCACTTGTACCTATAATGTAATATATAAATATATCAATTAAACTATAATAAAAAAACTATATGTAAATATATACTAAGTACTTACTGTGCAGCTATTCCATCTACTCCAACTCGGGTCCCAAGATATTTGTTATCACCATAGGTCTCTGCAGCATGCCTATATTAAAGAGTGAAGACAACAATTTCGACACTCATCAATGAAATTATAATGGCAAAATGGTCAGGTTTAAGAACAGGTAAAAATGGGCTTTGGACAAACTGGGTAATCTTTTGGCATTGGTCAAAAAGGATTAGGTTGTGTTGGGTTGACCTGAAATACTTTTTGTCAAACAGTTTAATTATAATATTAGCAGCTATTGAGTCAGATATGATGACAAAAGTAAATGGATTTAGGACGTTTAATGCATTAAGTATACACATTGGGCAACTTTCGCCTCATTTCCTTTTAAGCTAATTTTTGTCCATTTTTGTTACCTATTTGATCTGTTTGAAAAAAAGCATCACCAAATTGATCCACTTATAAACTAAAAATGGTAGAAATTGCCACCTTGAGATGACATAAGATGGATCTTTTAAAGCTTTAAGATACAAAAACTATATCTAAGCAGAAAACTTGCATGGAGTAAATGGAGCCTCACACAAAGTTATCATGCAACGTCGCTATATCAGGATGATCACGAAATCTATTCACAAGCTTCAATGGTGATAAAGCGGATCTGTCATGGAAAAAAAGGGTATTTAAATGACTGTTTTAGCCAACGGAATGGTTGAGTGTAAGGATATGACTTGGACCTGTAAACATTCCACTTTCCAGTCTGCAATTTTTCAGGAAGAACAACACTGTAACCTTGCTCTGCCATGATATAAGGCCCTCATAAATGTTAAATGAATGAAAAGAAAAAGGAACAGAAGAATGCGAGATTAAACAACTCCAATAATGTACAATATATAAACAAATAAAACAAAGAGAACAGCGGTGCTGTTTGGATTACATTCTGAATCTAATCAGCTGTGCTTTTTGGATTAGCCAGAATCCATGGGTTCAATGATCGTTTACCATATACATCAGAGTTTTCTGAAAATATTATTAAACTGTATCACCTGTTGCGAAAATAAGTGCAACAGGAAGCCTAATTGTCATGGCAGTGGACAGAAATCCATCAAGTTAAAGTCCTATGGTTGTTTGTAGTGAAAAAAAATTTCACTTCTGAAGATACGATAGAGTATAGTTCAGTTAGATACAATGCATATAGAGAACATGTCCAGAGGGATTGGTTATTGTTGTGATATAGAGGTAAATGGGTAAACGGAGAAGGATCTGAGTTCAGGCTACCCAGGGAAAGCAAAGGATCTGATGTACATGGCCTAACCGGTATTCCCGTGGTTGCTTCCTAGAATTTTTCCCTGGCCATCCCAAGATATTTACCCAGTGAGGTTTGAATATAAGTCTCTTCTGAAGGACGCCTTACCATTAGGCCACCTTGGAAAACATGTCTAAACAATTTTACACTTTTTTTTTGCCTCTGTATATCATCCAGATTCATAATCAAAGAACTTTTACTTGCCAGAATCTTAAAACTAGTCATATTTCGTCACCTCTTTACATATTTTCTAGCTCTAGTCATGGTTGTCCACTAGAAACTTGCCTTGAATGGTAAAAGTAAAACTAAGATAAATTTGGCCATTTTAATTTTAGGGACAAGTGTGCTAAAATGTATTAAATTTATCTCGTTTAGCTATTGTATGTATCAAACTCTCACAACCTATATTGTATGTATCAAACTTTCAATTCATTTTTTATTGAGAATCCACTTACCTTTTGGTCCAGTAACCAGTTGTTATTTCTGACGTGCCAACCATATAAATTGCCACATTAATTGACTGATTATCAAAATCGGTGTCCCGTCAGCAGTGAACAAGCTATAACAAGTATTATCCGTAGAATAGAAAAAACTGAAAGTTTAATACATAGAATAAAGTTTTGAAAATTGGACACACACAATAGCAAAATGGGACAAGTTCTATAATGGACCTCCGATATCTTGTAAACTAATGGCGTGGTAGCTTATATGGTTGTCACATCTGGAGAAATACTTGTTACATGATTAAGAGGTAATCAGATACATACAATAGCAATGAAATGAAAGGATGATACATGCAATGTATGTTTTGAGAGTTCGATACATACAATAACAAAACATGACAATTTTAATACATTTTCAACTAATTAGCTTTGTTCAGATATAAACATTCTGAACCATTCACTTGTGAGTAGATCAAACAAATATGTTTTTTACATCTTTTCAACTAATCTTTTGTTCACTAACTTAATCACAAACGAATCGATATAACACGTAATTTAAAAGTTTTCAAACTTCTAAAAAAAAAAAATTCTAAACTTTTCAATATATATATATATAGGGAAGGTTATGGTGCGAAGGGTGCGAAGTGAATGAAACTTTGATACAGCTTGAAGGTCCTGGTTGTGGTTCTTCCCCTCTTCTTCCCCACCACCACCACCACCACCACCGGCCTTCTTCCCCCGCAGCCGCCACCACCACCACCAAAAATTGTGATACGGTACAGGCACCGTCCTTAAGGGTATTAATAATAGGGAACTGGTGGGGGTGACCGGTGATAGGAGGTGATTGGTGATGCGGGTGATCGGTGATGGTGGTGATTTACGGCACGGGCTCCGCCCTTAGCTAAGATGTATACATCTTAGTTACTATCGACATGCATCTTAGTTACTAAATGTATGTTAGTAATAGTTGAGTTGACTTTGCATTTCAAGACACTTCACACACTAACCCACATATATATATATATATATATATATATATATATATGTGTGTGTGTGTGTGTGTGTGTGTGTGTGTGTGTTTTTGTATAGATTTAACCACAATACTTACTTACTTGTAAAAATACTATCTTTAAGCAGTTTAGCAATATTATTATAAAATTTTCCATAAAATTTGAATCAGAAATACATATAACATATATAGATATATACTACTACTTATATGAAAAATACATGCAGTGAATGATTTGATTTACTTACCCAAAAAGAATTCATTTGCAGTTTGATCAAGTGTGAGAGTTGTGCCCCTTGTGGATGACGTGGCAAGAAAATGTTTCTGAATCACTTGAAGGCGCCTTTGACTTGCTACTGATGATTCCATTTGAAGTCAACTATGTTAGTATCAACTTCTGAATTAATTAAGTTGCCCACTTTGAGTTTGCAGAATGAGCTTTTAATGATGATGATGATTAGTAGTTCCACATTTCGATCAATCAGACTGTTTGGTTGTTCTTATTTTGACTAAACAAACACAAACTGCTTTCTACTAGTAGTCTAGTAGTCTAGTAGTATACAATATACAATACAATATAATATAATATATATATATATATATATATATATAAGATAATATATAATAATATAAAATATAGTAAATGGCAAAGTTGTCTCTTTCAATCTCGATCTCCCTCCTTTTCAGAATATATTTAAAAACTATACCAGGAGTAATTATATGGGCATGATATAGGCACCCGGTGACTCTATAGATACCCCTCAAAAGTAGGGGTGTCAAAAAAGCCCGTACCCAAATAACCCGACCCGAATGGGTTTAGATTATTTGGGTCGTTTTATTCGGGTTTTAATGGGTTATTTGGGTTGATCCGAACCCATATGTTTTATATGGTTTGGTATATGGGTTAAACATAAAAAGATACGGATGACCCGAATAACGCTTTATATATTATTTGATATTATTATTAGTAAAAGTAAAACTATCAAAAAAATTTAATTACTAGA